>JAJONR010011688.1:0-26574 GCA_029582245.1 Solanum etuberosum | reverse complement strand
CACATAAGTAGACAAGTAGATCTAACATTGGAACCAAATTAAAGCTTGTAAATATGATAATGAAATTAAAAAAGCCATCCATCCAAAGACATTATAGTATTAGTTGGACAATTTCCAACTAAGTTAATAGCAATGGGGCTATATATATATATATATATATATATATTGGACTATGTCTCTTGCATTAATTCTTCTAGACCAGTCAATTTATCTAGATTAAATCATCAATCACTATTTTGAATTGTATGATGTATCTCTTTCTTTATTTTTTGTGTTTTAAATTAATGACTAAAAAAAATGTTTTTTCTTGTCTTGAGGTTATTTTTCTCTTAAGATAATCTTTGACTATATTGTATAATCGTCAAATATAAAAAAGATGAGTCAAATCATATATTCTCACTTAATGTATGTTCCCTTGTTTTTTGATAGATAATTTTGAGGCCAAATTCATCGGTAGCCCTCTAAAGTTGGCACTAAGTTTCACTTAGACACCTCAACTGGGTGATGTTCATTTTAGACACCTCATGTAGGATCCTGTTATGTCATTTTGACACTTTTTGCTGACATGTCAAAGTGAGTGTGATACACTCAACAATAGAGCGTGAAAGACTCAATTTAACTATTTTTTATTTTATTTTCTCTTCTTCTCCATTTTCCAAGCTACCACCTCCCACCATTTTTTGAAGCTTAAACTCCTTTAATGGAGGTCGAATTTTTTATTCAAATCCGTTTTCAAGTCATTTTTCTTCTTCTTCTTCTTCTTCATTGTATTACTTTTCTATATCTACAATCACCTCCTCGACCTTTTTTACCGGAAAAATGGATATCAACACTCATATTTCATATTTATTCTCTTTCTTTCTTCTTCTCCCTCTTTTCTTCCCACAAAACAACACTAAAAAGAAAGAAAAAAAAGAGATCAGAAACAATTTTAAAATAATTTTTAACTTGAAATTACACATGTAATCATTTAATTGGTTGTTTGTCACGTCATCAACGAGTGTATTACACTCTTCTTCAGCTTTTTGCTTATTGTCAAAAAAGTGTCAAAATGACATAGCGGGATCCTACATAAGGTGTCTAAAATGAACATCGCCCAGTTGAGGTATCTAAGTGAAACTTGGTGCCAATTTTAGGGGGACACCGATGTGTTTGGCCTAATTTTGACTACTAAACAGTAGAGCACATGACATTAAATCATAGTTACGTAATTTTCATAGTTACATAATTTAATAAAGTAAAACACATGTATACATCAGATGTGGGTAAATTTTGTTGTGTTAAAATTATTGAAGTTAAATTACATTTTACTACGTAATACCCTCAAAGTGTTAAAAGGTATTTTGTAAATGCCTTTCTTTATGATTATTATAATTATAAAAAGCTACAACTTATCCATATTATCCTATTGGAAGGAAGTTAGGCTCTTGCGGATAGGGATGGCAATTGGGGGACGGATGCGGGGCGGGGTGGGTTTAAGGCTATTCGGGGCTGGGCGAATTTAAGGTTGTGCGGGGCGGGTGGGATGCGGGGCGTGTTGAAGTGAGTTTTTTTAAAATTAATGTGGGGCGGGGTAGGTTGCGGGTATATGTGATTTCATGTGGGTTCAAACTTAATTTTAAATTCTTACATGTTATAAGAGTGATAGAACATTATTTATTAAAATAATTTCTTTAAAACTACTAAAATATTCAAGATAGTAAATGAAAATGGTTCAATAAAAAATAATAAAATTTCTTACATGTTTCCAATTGACCTCTAAAAAATAAAATTTTAAGTCACTATCCTATTAAATTAATACAACTTAATGAAAAAATGAATTTCTTTTTATGAATTTTATTTTTATTATCAAACTTAACTAGAAAAAAATAATATTAAAAAAGTTATGCGGATCGGGTTCATGCGGGGGGATCTATGCGAGGCGGGGTGGGGCGGGTTGAAAATGAAAAAAAAATTGTTATGCGGGGAGGGACGAATTAAAATTATGCGGGTTAAGCTCAACCCACCCCGCCCCGCCCCGCACCGCCCTATTACCATCCCTACTAGCAGATCTCTATTTTTAAGTTTGAATTGATAATTATTTTATGTTTGATATAGTCTAGTTTCATACCAAAATTGAATTTTTTTATTTTGTGATAATACGAATTTCAAATCATGAATTTGAAATTAGGTTTTGATAGTTCAAAATTTTGTACCAATAGTTTTTTGATTTTCTATTTGAATGAATATTTAGCAATTATAAGGGTTAGAAGGATACATATGAGTGGTTTTTTTAATTATTATTAAAATGCAATATTTCTTTTATTTTTTCATTGCAATGTAACTTAGAAATACCTTACTTTAGTATATTTGTTTATTTGCTACAGATTCTTTATGTTTTATGATGTTTATTCCCAAGGACAAAAAAATCTAGGTGTCAAATTATATCCTATAATAGTGGAAACAACTCATCTAAGGAGAAGAAAAATGGTTCATATTCTAATCCATTTAACTCTTATCAACTTTAATTTTTTTAAATTAATTTGTTAAATTATCAACATACTTTTAAAGAATATTTATTACGGTATATAACATATCAACCAAAAAAATAATTTAAAAATATTTTAATAAAATTTTCTCATAAATCAAATCAATTTTTAAATAGGGACAAGCCAAAATACACTAATTTAATAAATGGGCAAATCATATTTTCATAGTTTTTTATATTATTACCCCAAAGAGAAGCGTCAGGAAATTATACTTTGAAATAGTGTTAATTACATGTCGAAATCAACAGACACTTATTAATTATGACCTAAAACGAAGTAAAATTCGACAGACTAAACTAAATTAAATAGTGGGTCAGTTATTATTAAGAGACGTCCATTGATTTTTTAAAATTTATAAATATTAGTTTTTATTTGAAAATCAGTATTAAAAAAATTGAAGGACTCTATCGATTTATATAAAAATTCAACATCACCCACCTCCGAAATCAATCTTATAAATCAGCATCAATATAAAAAAATTCTATATAATAACTCTATCCATGTGAGCTTAAAATATTAATATCGAATGCATTTAAACTATTTGGACCAAAGAGGAATGGAAGGGGACCAAACAAAAAAATTAATTGACTATTCATACATGTTATGTCTACTTGTTTTAGATTTAAGGTATATTTGTTTTCTAAAGAGAAGTTGGTTGTAAAATAATTGTTTTCAAATTATTCCTTTATTATCTTAATATATAAAGTATTTTATAAATATTAATTCTAATGTATCATCCACATGATTACACTATCTTAAAGTTTTATAATTTGTTTGGTTAAACTTTTAAAATATGTTCATTTTATAAGTGTTTTTGTCGTTGCTAATTTTTGAAAATAAAGATTTTTCTTATGAAGTATTTTTTAAAAAGGTGGTTGGAGGTTAGGATTTATTTTTTTGATTTCTTTTTTTTTAATGGAAATAACTTTTATTTTATTTTGTTTTATTAATCTCTTCAAATTCATCAACTTATCACACATTAATTATTACTCAGTCCACTCATTACATATTCTTACTTTGTCAATTCCATTGCACACGACATATTAAAACTCCATGGAGTACGTTAGAAGCCTTGACTTGTGTACTTCTTACTTCATTATTACTCCCTCCGTCTCATTTTATACGACACTTTTCGGATTTTGAGATTCAAACAAGTCTATCTTTGACCGTAAGTTTTTCATAGATCTTTTAAACATTTTGAATTATCAATTATTGTGACTTATAGTATTTTTTACGTAGTTTACAAATATATAAATTTCATTTCAAAAATATTGAAGATTCCATGCGCAAATTTCCGATCAAACTTAAACTATTTAACTCTCGAAAAATGAAAAGTACCACATAAATTGGGACATAAGAAATAGTAATATTGTTGTTATAGTAAAAAAATCAAATAGTCAATCAACTGAATTATCAAATTTCTCTCGACTTGAGTACTTCATTTGTAAGAAAGGAGAAAAATTATCAAAGTGATTTATTTCAAGTTCTCCTAATACTTGACCGTTTGAATAATATTTAATTAAAGGATTTGAACTCCAATTTTTACTCTTAACATACAAATGATGATAGCCCCAAACTTATTTTTTTTAAAAACACATTATTACATAGAGGTAGCGGAAAGGAAAACGGGGGAGGAGATTATAAAGTGGGAACTCGAATTCTCATCAATTAGGTGAAAGTCGTGTAGCCAACCAACGGAACTACTTAAATCTCCAAACTTGTTATTACTTCAATATAAAAATGTATGATCATAAGATTATGTCAACATACTCATATTGTTGAGACTTGAGAGTTGAGACTACATAAATAAATCGTTAATGAATTCTCCTGCTTTTCGACAGTTTCTTTTTACCCCCTCCATTTTTTTTGTTCATTTATTCACTTGAACCCACAACATTAAAGTTGGAGGTAGGAAGTGTTTAAACATCAATATGATGTTTTTCAACAAAGGTAGCATCAGATTGATGTTTAACATTAAAGTTGGAGGTAGAAAGTATTTAAGCATCAATATGATGTTTTTCGACAAAGGTAGCATCACATTGATGTTTAAATAAGTTGAGTAGTTACTAGTTAAATTAGTTAAATTGTATTGGATTGTACAGTACTACATAAATTCTGAGATAGCTTTTTTTACCATTCTAAAATGTCTAAAAATGGAAAGTATTTCGTGCAAATAGGTAAGTGTTAGACTAAGGATAAGATTAGGAATGAAGATATCTGAGATAAGGTGGGAGTGACCTCTGTAGTGGATAAGATGAGAAAAGTGAGAATGAGATAGTTTAGGCACGTGAAAAAAAGATGTAGACTTCCCAATGAGGAGGTGTGAGAGGTTAATTAATGGTGTGAGTCAAGAGATGTAAAGGCAGACCAAAGAAGTATCTGAGTGTTTTCCGGCGAGATAGACTTGGTACCTATTTTTACCAATAGTATTAGCACTATTCTATAGTTTCTTCTTCTTCTATTTCGGTTATCACTCGTATTTTTTTGCGCTTATCACACTATTTCATTGTCATTACTATTCACTCTTCGATATGTTATACACTCTTCATTTTGCTTTATTTCATTGATTTACTACTTTAATTTCTCTACAATATAGAGATAAATGTCTACATACACTCTACTGCACTGGGTATGTTAGGCAAGTGTCAGACCAACACTTCTTGTTACTAACAAAATGAGGTTCAAAACAATCGATCCAACAAAATGAAACAAGCTGAAAAGAAACTAATGCCAACGCTCAATAAAGCGATTTCAGGCACATTCAAAAAAGATTAAAACTCATCCTCAATAGATCAAAGTAGGCTAAGGTATACCTCAGTCTTCACCATTTATGGTATTTATCTTGTACAAACCGAGGGGGAAATCAAAGAAGCTACAATGTAAACAAATAACGAAATATAGCATACAATTCTCCAAACTGATGACACCCTGTTGGTCAAAAGGACCAACCCTCATCATCGTTCTGACCAAAAATCAGTTACCTAGACAAATTTTCATGTTGCACTACAAAATGAAGAATGAAGTAATCATCATCACAGGATTTGGGCAGCAGTGTTTAGTTTTTCTGCGAAGCTCAGTTGTGTCCTTGTGAGGCTGGCCAAATAGAGCAAGAGCAATTGATCCTGCAAAGAAAGTTCAACTCATGTTCAGCCAACCCAGTCTGATTTAAGCTTCATGCATATAAATAGCAACTGATAAACTCATTAGACGCAAGAATTTCAGGGCGCCCACATCCACACAATAATTCTATGACCACTCAGAGCAACTTCACCTTTTTGCTTGGAAGGAACTTACAGCCCTACACCCTAGACCCTTTTTTGTAGCACAACCACTTTATGATATTGCAACTTGACCCTTGCTCTACATTCTATTAACACAACGGAATCACAATGTTTTGTCCAAATACATGTACTTAATATGAAAGATCATATGGTATTCTATCATACAAAACTTAAACTTGTAAACAGAAAAGAGAAAAAAAGGAAGAGCTGAGCGGAGAGTGGGGAAGGCCTGGTGGTTGGGGGGTGAGAAGTTATTTTGATTAAAACTAAAGAAAAGAACCAAGACTGAAGTCTTACAAGGAGAGGAAATGGTCAGGAATGAAAAGTACAATAAACCAGTCAAAATTCCACACTTTAAGAAAATTCAAAAGCACACAAAAAGACTACATTTTCGAGATTCTCTACCCAAGACTGACACATCTCAGTCTTTACTTTACCTTTTAACAGGCAGTATGATTACCCACTGAAGAGATAACACAGCTGTCATTCTTGCAGGAACTTAAGCTGCTGCTGGTCAATTAAGGGTGATGTTTTAGGTTGGACGGGGCACTATTTCAAACTGGGAAGGAGGAAAGGGGAAAGGGGAAAGGGGACTACATGGTTAGGATAAGGGGTAAGAACATGCGGGGTGGAGGGGCCAGCTGCCAAGGTAAGAGTGCATGGATTCGAAAAATCATGGCAAGTAGAAAAGGGAAGAGAATCTCACTTTGTTCTCATACCTAAAATTGTTTAAGTAGAATGAGAAACTTTATTGTTTTAGAAATTGAAGCAGAACTTGCTGAAAGGATTAGCTCAAGGCAGAAATTGCCACAAAGCTAAGTGGAGGGACACTAAAGTACGTCTCATTTCCACAAATTAACCACCAAAAGGTGATTCCTGACATTTCTAACTACAGTGCATAAAAACTAGGGAGAAATAAAATGATATGTCTACATTCGTACTTTCTTTTCCATTTTTTCCACTTGGTTAGGCAGGGTGGAGAGGGAATAGGGAGGAAACATTGGACTTTAGCAAAATCCAATTTAAAGGTAACAAACAACTACCTCGAGACCATCATTAACAAGCTTATCGAAATCTTGAGGTGAGAGCTTGGGAAGGGAAGCCACGGTATCAGATATGAACCTTCCGATTTTGTTGTCTTGTGGCACGCGTCCTTCCTGAAAAGGAATATCAAAATCGAAAATGACTTAAACAGGAGAAAAACAAGTGCAAAAATTGAGTACTGCAAGTGCAAAATTTAAGTACGGCAAGTTCAGTTACCACAACATCATCAACATATTTGTAGATGTCATCAATCAGAGCAAGTAATCGTTGCATTGAGGCTTCCATTCCTTCAAGATCGTTGGGAAGTTTCTCTACCGCAGTCGTCTTAAGTATATCAACTAAAGAAAAGGAGCATAAGAGACTCCAGTGAGAAACTTCATTGTGCAAACTGCCAAGGTAATTAACATGACTTGTGCTCTCTAACTCTTTCTCACACCAAACACAGAAAAGATGCTACTTCTTACTCTTTATATTGGAATATATTTAGAGTATGGCTACTTTTGCATTTCTCCTTCGGATGGATGACAATTAAATCACCAAAATTATTATAATGAACTAATGTACTGGGGATTCAGTAAACTGCTAAGCAAAAAATTTATTAACACTTCCCAACCAGATTCCCCACTCACCCACCCCCAACCCCTCAAAGTTCAGTCAACTACAATTCCCTAATATCAGTTTATGGGAAAAAAATCAAAAAACAAAAAGAATATGCAAGAAAAAATAGACTATCCTATATGGTACGGGAGGTAAGTGGAGACATACATCCAATCCTTTCAGCTACAACCATGCGCAGATCCAATGGAATTTCCTGAAATTGTGCAGCAAGCTGCTGATCTCCAATAGACAAATGCACAGAAACAAAACCTTTTACAGAAGCTTCTCCATTTGTGAATCCAGTGTCAATGGTCAAATGTATCGGATTTGTAGTTTCTCTAGAAAAAAAATCATGAATCAGAGCACTACCACCTGTGACTCCGAAACCAGTAGAAAACCTGTGAAGTCCAAGTATCAGATATTCACAGTTTCATTAGCTCTAGCATTACAACCTTTGACTCATTCACTGCTACATAAAGTAGAAAGTTCACAGATCAATGAATGACTTTGGTAGATGCAGTAAATATTCAAGACAAATGGAAGTTAAAAGCAATTACAAAGTATGGACAAATGACAGCAAGAATTCGAGTATGTAATATGCAACATATAGTTACCAGCGCCCACAACTATTAAGTCATGAAGACAACAAGTAGGTGTATTCTGTTGTGGAACTATCCGTACAGTGAATTCAGTTTCCCTTTATGAGGTAAACAAGATTTTATTGCACTTTGGGAATAAACACCCAAATACTTGTAGTGGTACACAAAAAATAGAAAACCTAAAAAAAGATTATGATTGTCTACACGTCACCTAATCCCCTATACATAAAGGAAACACATGATGCACCAATAAAAGGGGGATAAGAGGCTATTCCTTACTGTGCAAGAACATTTTATACACCCTCAAAAGCTCTCATATTTCTTTTTCTCCAAACTACCCAAATAAATGTGAGTGGAGCAACCTTCCAAGCCCTACTTCTCCTCCTCTGCCTTGCCTAGTTCCAGGTGAACAACAGTTCTTTCACTTAATAGATTGTATTCCAAACCATCTCAAAATTTTCCACCATAACCGAGAAGCTACCCGATAATATCAAAGAAGATGATCCACGTATTCACTTGAATCCTTCCACATGAAACAACAACTGACGTAGGAAACCCTCTTCTTTCACAGGTTCTCAGCCATCAAAATTACTCCATTTGTGGATCCTCCCATTTCTCAAGTATTTAACCAAAATTACCCTTTTCGTTGCTAACTAAGTGAAAAACACACCTTTCTCAGAATCCTAGGAATCCATGCCAATGAATGTGGAAAGGCTTCCTCTTTTATGATCAAAAGCTTCTCTTAAAATGACTCAACAGAAAATACCCCATTGTTCATGTCCTCAACATGCAAACATCAGGATGATCCTATGGTGTTCTTTGTTTGTGAAATAATTCAACTTTGAATTCCATCACCTCCCAATCTTGGGGATTCCTCCTAAACCTCATGTCCCAAAATACTTCTCTATCTTGTAGCCTCTGAACTTATTGGACCGTTAACTCTTAACATGATATTCAAAAAGTGTTACGGAAAGTAAGTCTCAAAATGTTATTGTCGCGCTACAAGTTACCCCCAAAAACCAACCTTCCTCCCATACCCTAGCCAAAATGACACATTACCACTAAACTCTTCCCAACTTTATAAGATATTCCTCCACATCCTGCACCCATAAGGCATATTTCACAGCTTTTATCCTCCAACCCCCATCCAATACCCCCATATTTCGCCATTATCACATATCTCCACAAAGCAAGTTCACTAACCCAAACCTCATCCAACCATTTCTCCCTCTAAAGCCTTGTCGAAACTGAAGACATGTATCTTCAAATAACATAAAAAGTGTCATGACCAAAGCAAAATAGTAAAGACAGCAATAGTAATCAAGCATAGTCTGTTAAGCCGTCTATACAAATAAAACTTCACAACCATATCTTCATAGTGTTTGACAGGCTCATTAATGAATGTAAATGCAAGCACTCGATTACAGCTTTCCACGATACCATATCTATGTATCATAAATACACCCCCAGCGCTCTCCTGCTACAAATTCACAAATATATCATCCTTGACACTTTTTACTAGTAGGTTTGCTTACCCGATAGAGATATCTATCAAGGCCTTTAACAGAAGGAAAGGGAGAAAACAAAACAGCCACAGTGAACATTTCAAAAGAGCAACAAAAGTAGGAAATAAAATGAAGTTTCACTATATGCTTCCCTGATAGAGACATCCCTCCAAAAACATAATGCAGGAAGCTCTCTTGGAAAACAGAGTTCCCGTCGCATCCTTATCCTCGCTAGAACTACAGCATTCAATTGTTTCACCTACTTATTGCAGAAGATACTCTCTCTTTCCTTCAAAGGTCACAACTCACAAGACCCAAAGTATAAAGGGAGGGATAGATGTACATAAAAACCTATGGAAATCCACTACAATTTGTAGATATGAAAGTGTTTTAAAAGGGGGTAGGAGAAGGAAGGAAGTCATTAGTCCCATGGATGGGGGCACCTGCCACAAGAATTTTGTATTTTAAAAAATAAATGATTTATAAAAAAAAATTAGAGAAATATATTAGTATGTAGAACATCAAGACTACTGTAAGTCACCGAATGTTTAGAATATTGTGCAAAATATTTATGTATAATATGATGCCTACACACGCATATATAATATAGTCAAATACTTCAAAAAAAATCTAGAACGGAAATTGTTAAAAATAAAGGTAGAACATCTAGAAACTACTGTAAGTTACTAAGTTACCGAATGTTTAGAATATTGAACAAAATATTTATGTATACATATATGATGCCTACACACACATATATTATGGTCAATACTTTAAATAAAATCTAGAACAGAAAATGTAAAAAGATAAATGACAGAGTAAACAATGTGTAGAGCATTTCTAGAACGCATTAGGCATCATGAGAATTTAGCCACATATGGTCATCTGTGGTAGTTTCCCCCAAAAAAGTCCCAACTTTGCCACTTAATATATATATGAAATAAATGTAGCATATGTTCACATTTCAGACATCTTTTTCATCTATTATCAAGCATGGCATGCTCCGAATATCATATTCCAGTTTTAATCACGTGCATAAGAATATACAGTGCTATTTATATTATAAGGGTAATAGACACTAATGACTTCATGTTGCAGCAACACAGAAAAGTACCCAAATCTGGAAATAGTTGGAGCTAAGACAACACAAAGAAACATTAACCCAAAATTAAAAACGGAAAGGTGGAATTACCATCCAACAATGACTTCCTTTGGATTCACCTTCTGATGAGATGATAACATATTGTGATGGTAATCAATATCCAAGGCAACCTAAATTGAAGGATAAAATACACCAAAAAAGGTCATCAAGAGCATTACAAACATCCAAAAAGAAGTACGGTCCATAATTTTCACACAAAAAAATATGGCCTGGAATAAAAATGACATTTTTGCGCATATTGCAAAGTTAAGACACCAAGCAACATGGGGAAAAGGGAAAGGAAAAAGATATAGCAATTAGGCAGAAACTGCTCTATCGAAGTGTTATCAAAGGCTTGCTTCATGCATGCTTAAACTCAATATCATGCAAACTAGGTGCTTAACCAGTGCTGTCAAAGGCAAAAACCATAGAAAACTGCACAATGTCTACTGGGGCCTTGCGTACAAATTAGAATTAAAACATGAGCTTTAGTAAAGAAAGGAGCAACAAAAAAAGCAACAGTAAGAACAAACAACAATCACATTGAAAAAGTAAATAGAAGAAATTACAACCAAGTGAAATATATGAAGTGAAAATCGTTAAATTAACTTTAAAGCCTGACATAATTATTTAGATGCAGTTTTAAGTTTTAGCCAAGTCAATTGACTTCTATTAACTTCAGACCAAAGAATTTTTATTTTTTTTCCTTCAGACCAAAGAAAGATTGTAAGGTGACGTTTTAACTTTAGATAAATTTCCTTTCATATAAAGTAACAAATTTATTCATGAAGTTTCCTTCACAATCAATATATCTCTCTGCCTGTTATATTTATTGTTTATAGGTGACGTCTTCAAGTAGAACCCATGGTCATACATGTGCATGCCTTAGTGATTTGATACATACACTGAAGTGCCACCCAAGTGAGGAAAATGCCCATCTCGGGCTTGATGTTGCGTGAGGCTTAAGTGCATCTCGAATGAGCCTTTAATAGCACTAGGTGCTTTCCTCGCTTAAATAACATTTGCTTTTAGCCCAGGCACCTATGTTTTAAGGCATGCACATTAATACTCGCATGCTAATCTTGAAGAGGGAATCAGTAAAAATAAAGCAAGGAAATGAGTTAACTGCACAGGAATATTAGGAATGGATATGATTTAGTGATTAGATATAGGAAATTTTAAAGAATTAGAAGAAAAACACTACACTTAGAAACTCAAAGCTTCATTTTTGTATATCAGAGAAACAAAGTGGTGGTTGAGCTTGATTTATAAAGTTTCTAGTTCTTATATTGCACTTATTGTAGTGTCTTCCAATCTTAATTCTAATATGTGTAATTCTAGTTATTTTGTTCCTTTCATTATACCACATGCTTTAACCACGCCTTGTGCTTAAGCTCTAGTGGACACTGAGCCTTTAATGCTTTTGGCATGTGGCAACACTTTATTGAAAATATTTCGTAAGATCATTCAGCTCTTTACCCATTAAGACTGGGCATCGGACAGGAATGGGACCACCGGACCGGACCGGGATGGTTTGACCGGGTTGTTGACCAGTACCAGGATGAACCGGACCGGAATTACCGGGATGGAAATTTGGTTCCGTCCCATCCCACTATATACCGGGATAGAACCGGAATGGGACGGGATGGGATGCACATATAGCTATTTTAAAAAATAATAATTTTTTTGAGTTATTTTGAATTACGAAAATATGAATGTTTTTTTATTTTTCTGTTTAATAGTTTATAAAGTATTTAAGTTTTGAAATTTAAGATGGTTATTTGTAATTTTACTTTAGTTTATTTTAAAGATATTTTTTTTAATTTTTACTTATAAGTTTGCAAGTTAAGTTTAATAAAGTTATTTTTTTAAAAGTTTTTAAGTTTATGCTATAAGTTTTCAAGATTTGAATCTTTTGAGGTTTATAAGTTATATGTTATAAGTTATATAACTTATAACTTGTAATTTAAGTAACTTAAGTTTGTTAAATTTATAAATTTTAAAGTTTTTAGGTTTATAATATTTGAAGTTCCTGAATTTTTTTGTAATTTCAAAAATCAAATAAACAAAAAAAGAAATGCTAAATGTTGTATTGCAATTTGCAATATTGAATGCATATTGCTGAAATGCTGAATGTTGTATTGCAATTTGCATGCATTTGCATTTCCAAATTGCAGGCTGCAGCACATGCTGCCATGCCCAGCAGCCTTTTTAAATTATTTAAAAAAAAATAAAAAAATTCATGGACTGGACCGGACCGGAATCGGGATGAACCGGTACCGGTATACCGGTACCAAATCATGATACCGTCCCGTTCTGAGTACCGGTTCAATGTATCCCATTCCGTCCCAAATACTACCGGACCAGAACGGTAACCGAAACAGACCGGAACGGTACCGGTATAACCCGGTCCGGTGCCCAGTCTTATTACCCATATCACAACTATCAGTTATTTTTCTGGCGAAGTAAATAATCCCAACAAATCAAATTCAATACATATATAGGTGGTTCATGTTAGCTTTTACATATCTATTTATTATGCTGAAGTCCTCTGCATAGAGCCATTTTCCTCATATTCCAAGTAACTAAAATGACCAACAGCATTTCGTCTCCATGCCATCATTGGCATTTATTGCAATACAGGACCTCCTTTCTCTTTAGTTACCTATTGAGTGGTTCAATAACTATTCGTGTATCAAGCCCCACTTTTTTCAACCTCCAAATAAGGAGGTCCTACTATGATAGAAATATGTGTTACCTTCCTAAAAATATGATAAAATAATATGACAAGGAGGCAGAGGCACACCCAAGAAGGCTTTCAGCAGTACATTATCCACGCTAAAAGAAAGATATCCCAGGATTTCAACTTTGGCTTCTCATGGAAAAGGAAACAAAATAGAAAATTCACATTGAAGAAAGAAGCTTGTTGTAGAGTTTCGCCCTTTTTTTGGATAAGGACATGATGTAGTATTTCACTCTTTTTTTTGGATGAGTAAAGGACATGATGTAGAGTTTCACTCTCTTGCTAGCAGATTTTAAGGTATCTCAGTCAACTGTTCCAATCCCCTCTGTTTTTTCTTCTTTATAATCTCTAGCTCTACTCACATTCTCGTCTCGTCTATGTGCATTTACCTTCCTCACATTTTTTGTTCAGATTGATCATGGCCACCATGATTGGTAAACATACAATGACATTTAAAATGCTAGAAACCATAAAAGAAGGAATACGGAACTGGTGAACATCAAAATATTTACATAATGTAGTAGGATCACTCCTCTCATGTCAAAGTCATTGCATCAGTATCAATCTGCAATACAATCAGGGCTACCTATTCATTGGAAGGCTGATTTCTTTCTGACATGTCACAAAAGTATTTCGTGTTGGCAAACATGGTGCCAAAAATTACAATTTCCGATACAGCGATTAAGCATTTGACAGGTTGATTGATGCAATCAAATAGGATGCTATTAGCAACTGCTTTCAATTATGTCTTTCCTTTTTTCTTCCATTACTTTAGCACAATACTTATCATTACACTCATTTGTTCGTTTTCCCTAGAACTATGATCCTTTGAAAACAAAAATAAAGCAGAAAGACACACTTTAAGCTAAAGAGGAAGCACTAGTATTGTATATTATCCATATAAAATCCTATTGTTTAGTATTTTGTGTGCATGCTTAACCACTAAGCTATGCATTCAAAACACAAATTTCTCTTTTTGAGAAATGGTAAATGCACACAAGACACAATTGTACTAGAAATCACTCACAATTTTTGCACTAAAACTTAAAATCCCAACTCATCTAGAGTAATCCTCTTTATATCATAATTTTACTGAAATTTACACAATAGCATAGTCTCATCTCTATTCTCTCTCATTATCGCTGCCCCCAAACTTCTGTACTTCTATGTCTGTCATTTTGAAGTTAAAATGAAATTACTAAACTAGCAAATACCAGTGTTCATCATAAGTCCAAAAAAAGGCCTAAATTGACCCCAAAAACACGAAAGGAGAATTGTATTTTGAGAAAAGAACCTGATCTTGTGACTCGCTATGGGGAACTGCATAGGAATTGCGAATGTCTACAGTACCATCAGGCAACACTGATCCAAGAAGAGTGCCAATGATTCGGTCGGCTTGATCGGGACGTCTGACAAAGCAGTCACATATGTTGAATATGACTAAAGGGTGAACCTTTGCGGATATGCCGGTTGAAGATGGTGAAAATTGCAGTATGGTATGATCACTGGAAGCCATTGTTGTTCGTCGGGAAGAAGGCCAAAGAGGGAGAGTAGACGGTAGGTGGTGGCGTTACTAGGGTTTTTCGCGCAACGAGTGCAAAAGATTGAGAAGCAGATTTGGGCCCTTTTCTAGAGTGCTTTTTCCCCTTTAGACAAGAATTTTCATTGGTAAAATGAATTTTTATATGAAAGTAAATATTTGATACGTATTTACTATACATAATTATAATTTTAAAAAAATTATAATTTGTAATTACAGTTAGAAATTAGAATTTTATAACAAATTTCTCTTTTCTTTTTCCCTCTCTCCCTCGCCCCTTGCTCTGACTTCTCTCACTCGCTACTTGCCATTTTCTGCTCTTTCTCTCTCTACTATACAAATGGTAACCGTTAATAATACAACTACAAATGGTACCACAAATACGCATGATAACACATAAATACAATACACAAGGCAATAGATGAATACAAATGTACATGAATAAAAAATAGTTTGTTACAAATTACAACAACGTTACAACTGTCTTTGTTGATACAATTGTATTCATCGATACAAATTGTGTTCATTAATATAATTGATACAAGTGATTTGCATCAAAGAATTGAATACAATAGTCTTTGATACTGTATTCACTATTCATTGATGCAAATTAATTATACAATTATCAGTCAGATTAACAATTATTGATATGATACAATTGTATCTCTCTGGCCTCTCTCCTAGATCTCACTCGTCTCTCTCCTCCCTCTCCTAATTTCGTTAGCCTCTCTTCTCCTTCTAATATCTAGTTTTTAAAAATAAATCAATTGTATTTATGATATTATCAACTAGACATACAAATCGCGTCTATCTCCCTCTCTCCTAGATCTCGCTTCCTCCTTCTCCCAGTCTTGCTCACTTATTTCCTCTTTCTAGCTACGCATCATAATCAAACAAAATATAGCTAAGGAGCTTGATTATATTTCTGGTCGTAGATGTTTTTAAAATTTCCTCTTACTATCTTTTCATAAGACATTCTTGGGCACCTTATTTGGCTGCCTACTTCATTTTTTGAAAAAATTTCAAAAACAACTCCATTTACATCTATTTATCAAACGTAGCAATAATTTTAAAAAAATGTGTTGTGTCATCCATATAAGTTTTTGAAATTTGTGATGTATCAATAATACAATTATTTAATATGTTTTAAGATTATTTAACTTGTAAATTGTAATCTATTTAAAATTATTTAATATGTTTTAAAATTCTCTCGATTCGTCTTTTCTAACAAAAAATATATATATAAATAAACTGAAAATCTTTTCTCTAATGCAATAACTGGAAAAAATATGATTTTTTTTTTCAAAATGAGCAAAAGCCTTGGTCAAAGCTTTTAGACTCTTAGCTAAGACTAGTTACTGCAAAAAAATTATCAAAATATTTTTCAAATTGATTAATTAGCCGAACACAAATTATTATTCTCCAAAATACTTTTCCAAAAATCACTTTTCAAAATAAGTATGAGTTAAAATATGTAATAATGAAAAGTTGATATTGATTGAAAAAACTCAATCATCATTGAAAATAAGCATGAGTGAAAAATGATAATGGGGTCCCTGCGTTTAAAAATAAATATAGATCAACAGTTGTTGAAAGTTCTTCAATGAACTCGCAAACCCATTGACGGTACAACACACATCTGTCCCAGTCCATCAACAAATTTGTTTCAACCTTTTGTAATCCAAAAAATCCATAGAAGTAGAGAAACAGGTACTAATAAATTAGCACACAAGTACTGTTCCATATTTTCTTTTGACAAACAGAAGTAACTGTGATCTCCAGATCATTGCAAAAATCGGAACATTATCTAAAACACGGGATTTTGGTTATACTTTTACTAGGAACTAGTTTCATTTCATCATTCTAAAACTTTAAACAATTTCTCATTTAAACTGCTGCTATCCATTCCAACAGACACTGTCTGCATCACCGAGGAAGCCTCTCTTCTCTAGCCTCGAGGGCATCCACCTCTTCATTTGACAGGTGACTGACAATTGGTTCAAATGCATCACATTCACTCTTTCCCCTGAGAAGAGTCACATTTGAAATGAATGAATTCCAAAACTGGATGTGCTGATGAGATACGATTGAATTGAAATACATATGGAAAAGAATCCTCGTTTTGATTTGGCATTCATTTTTTATTGAGAGAGAATATTAAGAAAAAGCAAGAGTGGTACCGTTGGACACTTGCTTCAGGGTCGAATAGCTTCCCCAGGTCCAGTGCAGGCGAACCTACTTTACTGTCAAAAAGATAATTATGAGGAAAGAGATGTACCGAGGATAATGTATCTGTGATTTGATTAACCAAAGATCAACATAAACAGCATAGCTCAATCACACTAACCTGGCTGAGAGATGTTCCATTCCTCTGCGTCCTTTCTTATTTGCCCTGCTTTCTCTCACGGATGCAACACCTTGCTTTGCAATCTGAAAAGTTAAATGCCAAAAATAGTCAAAAGACCTTGAAGTGGATGGCTTTCAACTATGAACACATAGTTGAAATCCAGGTAGAAACAAAATGAATGATATATTCTCACCTCATAAAGTTGTTCTCTAATTGCTATGGCAATTGCAGGCTACAAAAAAAGGAGTCAACTATCAAGAAGAAAGCATACCAGTTTTTTAAAATAAAAAGGATACTGAAAAATGACAGTCTCACATAGTTGAACAGATTGTTTAGGATGTAAGTAGAACACTGGGTATTAAAGAAAGTAACTACCCATGATTGTTTTCTAGGAGTAAAAATTGAGAAAGTAACACAACTACAATTTAGTGCATTCCAAGAAGCTACACTACAGAAAAAAGTGTCTCTTGATGGGATAATGTTGGGACAAAATCTCATTTGCGCTAAGTAAGAATCAGGCACTCACTATCTATTTTCATTGTTCAAATCTTTGACACCATTTTTTTTTTTGATGACAAGGGAAACCCGCAGCCGCTACCCTTTGGGTGCGCACAGGGTAAAACCCCCGCTCCTATGCAATAGCTCACAAACCACATAGGAGAGGTAACCCGCATTAGGCAAGCCCGATGCGACGAGCTCGACCCAGAAGGCAAACCCCTTGCTTTCGCTGGCAAGGGGTTTCGAACTTGAGACCTCCAACATGGAAGTCCCTAGCCCAAACCACTGGGCCACCCCGAAGGGTAATCTTTGACAACATTAGAAACCAATTGTTCAACTCTTTGACAACATGAAATAATCAAAAGCTCTGCCCTCCCTCTCTATGGTTAACCCAATAATGAAAGTTTCTTAAGGGGACTGGAGCACACGAGACAAAAGATCCTTTATCTAATGAGATTCAATATGGAACTCTTATATGTCTAGAGTTTACTTATACGTGAACATATATATAGATTTTTTAACACATAAATACAAAGGCCTACAATATCGAGAGGTTTTAATATCCCTAATGCATGATTACCCTTTAAGACTATGTTGCTCGGACTCTTTAAAAATATCGACGGGTGCATGTCGGATCCTCCAAAAATAGTGTATTTTTGATGGATACGACACAGGTGCGGCAATATTTTTGGAGAGTCCAAGCAACTTATCTTTAAGATTTTGCTATTTCAATTTAAAGCCCTATATCTTTCTGTTGTAATTGTAATAAAAGCTCTTAATTGTATGTGTTTGTTCGTCCAATTCCAATCACGGGGCTATTAAACTCTGACAATATAAAAAGTAAGTTCAAGGCAAATCGCTCAACATTGGCTTCTCACAGTTGTGTCAAGATAAGCAATCTTTTCCTAAGACCACTACAACAAAAAAAGAGACTGGGGGAAAGAAAGGATGAAATATAGCAATTACAAGACAAGAACATTGTAAAAACATAACAATAGTAATTGTTTACTGTGTGGAACACGATCTCTAGAGTACTCTTTTGAGCAAAGCCCAATATGTTGTCTATATTTTAGGTTAAAGACCTATTATCCTACATTATTCATTACCTTCCCAATATCGTTTAGATAAGGTAAGATTTGATTGAGAAAATGAACCATGATGGTACACATTACAAAAAAACAGCATCTATCACCAACATTCAGCCACATATCTCCTATCTCCTTCTAAGAATTCCATGTATTGCTCCATATTTTACTTAATACTCCTTGTACACCAGAAATACATATTTACAGGACATCTATTCTTAGTCCTGGATATATGTTGTCTTTCGCCTTCAAACCAGACCCTATTTCTTTCCAGTCATATTGTCCATAAAAAAACAAAGAGGGATTGTTCTCCAAACAGATTTGTATACTCTTTATCATTTTTTTATGTTGCCATGTCATCAATATGCTCTTAACACTAGGAGGCATTACCCACTTGACACCAAACATAACTATTTTCTTCTCTAAAACCAAGTTACTAATTCCTCATATTCTCATACTCTGTCAATGGTCTAAGAAAGTTGAAATTATTTGACAGCATATTTTGTCAAATAAATCCAGCATTGAAGAAAACTAGGTCACTTTCCTGATTAAGGAACTGTGCATTTTGCTAGAATATCCCTCACGAGACTATCAAGAAATGAGACCTAATGGCATTTTAATTCTATGATTCCCCTTCACCAATCCTCCCCCATTTACAAATTACAGAAAGATCTTTCTAATTGTAGCAAAATAGGAGGGAGGTTAATTTTATCTGCACAAGTTGCAAATATTAAACCCAAAATATTCAGTTTCGCATCAGAGATGTGGAAGTATCATGGAATTTGAATGTTGAATCTTGAGAGCACAGGGCTAAATTTTTGGTGCCACAATTGTCTCTGGCTGGCTGATATACACTCTAGTTAACCCCAAAAAACAATCAAACAGAAATGGGAAGAAAAAGAAGTATAGAAGTATAGAAGGGCACCCCCTTTAACTTCATCACCACATAACTTAGAAGTATATCAGTATGATGAACATCAAACTTACAACGAATATGCAATAACAAATGATAATTTTATGGGATGGAAACACAAACACTATTTTTATTCTCATCCAACAGAAAGGAAATAAATAGAGCTTACTCCAACTTCTAGGTCTTCAATTTTCATATCTTCACAAAATGTCCGTGCAAATTCTTCAGGATCACCCTCAAAATTATTCATGTCCTGAAATTATTTTATTTCTCTTTGTATTAGCAACAAATGAGGCAGAGTAGTTGCTAATTTGATCACAGTTCTTACCAAAGCAAGATAGATGAAGATTGAAGAATGAGACATCCAACAACTTACCCAGAAAAACTGGTCTTTTATAACTGTGTGATTTACTCGGAGATCAAGCTGGATGAGCCCGGAAAAGAAAAGGGAAATAGATAAATACAAGTACCTAATTCAAATGATGAACCCTCTGCAGTTGAGACCACCAAAGTCAGTAAGATAGGTCTCTTTCACAGTATTTTTTTTTTTTGGGATGAATAATCTTTCAACGTAATGTCATCAATATCACCAAAAACAAATGTGACAAACCTTGATAGGAACAACTTTCTCGCCAGTGTGCATATCTTGTCCTTCGTATGACCGAAATTCTGTCAATTGTGACTACAAAATTGGAAAAAGAGAAACCAATAAGACTTAAGTTACAGGAAACAACTGAAAAAGAAGCATGTACCCTAAGCAGTCCTTTTGCAACAGAGGTCGGCAGACACTAGAGCAATACCAAGTTTTTATCCAGAAAAAGGAATAACAGACATAAAGTATTTTTTTTTTTGAGAAAGGTAACTTTATAAACAAAAGAATACATAAGGAGTATTCTAGTAATACTTACATCCAAAAGTTCCTATGGAGGTCATAGGAACTCTAAAATACTAGGAATATCCTCTGCATCTTGAGGATATTCATGTTTACACCAAA
Organism: Solanum etuberosum; assembly: GCA_029582245.1. Classification (NCBI taxonomy): domain Eukaryota; kingdom Viridiplantae; phylum Streptophyta; class Magnoliopsida; order Solanales; family Solanaceae; genus Solanum; species Solanum etuberosum. Next base: position 5,759 of record JAJONR010011688.1, on the reverse strand, counting down.
AAAAAAGAAGAACCAGGCAATTCAGCTTCAAATTCTGCATAGAGCAGCTCTTGTTTTTAAAACATCTCTGGTTCCTCTCCATCCATATAGACCACCAAATGCAGACATAAAGGATTTTTTTAAAGATCAGTAAACATAAAACAACCAGAATACTTGTTGAGGTTTCTCCAAATTATACTATTCTGTAATAGTCAAAAGACTTATGTTAACATCTTATGAACAACCTTTTGGTCTTTTATCCAGATCTGCCTAGGGAGTTACGTCACTCAACTTGCACTCCAAGTACTCTGTCTTAGTCATGTTCAACCTAAACCCTTTAGACTGCGGAGTCTATCTCCAAACATCCATCCTATCATTAACTTAGTCGTGTGTCTCATCAATCAATACTATATCATCTATAAATAACATACACCATGACACTTCACCCTGAATATGCTGCGTCAGTTCATCTACCAAGGCTGATAATAATGGGCTAATAGTTGATCCCTATGCAAACCATCTCGGCTCAAAAGTGTTCCTAGTCTCCTGCCATTGTCCTCACTCAAGTCATGGCTCTGTTGTACATGTTCTTAATCATCCAAACCGATTAAATAAACCGATTTTATTTGGGTTTGGTTCGGTTTTACATTTTTAAAAATTGATAATATTTGTTTTGGTTGTGTACCAAAAAAACCAAAGAAATAACCAAACCGACAACTTCTCTCTCTATATATAATATTTTTTATGAACAATTTTAAATATCTTGAATATATATTAATCAAAATGTATTGATAATTTATTTATGAAAGCAAAATGGCAAAAATAGCTTATCCCTACGGGGGAGGACCTCAACTCATTACGCATATGTAACACCTCGCAAATTATATGTTAAGGAAACCATTCGTCGTGAGCGTATCAAATTGAACTGGGATATCCTACTTGTACATGTGTGTTAAGGTTCATTCCTATGTGCGGGAAGTGTATCGGATGTGGTTTAGGGTCATAAGGGACCTCTAACACCAAGTCAAGTTCAAAGAATTTTATCAGCTAAGTTTATTTTGCATGAGTTAATATAAGGGTTAATTTCAAACAACCATACCTTTCGGATTATAATGAGTTAGATGACCCATGACCTATCAAATTAAAAGTCTACCAGTCTTCTTTCCAACATCACCGATCGTTTGTCAATCAGAGTCCAGAGTAAAAAGTTATGACCGATTTAACAGAGATGCTCCAACCTGGCTAACAAGTCCACTATCAAGTCCGCATCACAAAGAGGAAGCGGACCTCATTGTCCACTTGAGTAAAACTTCATCTTCCAACTCCGTGACACAGAGCCAACAAGGACCTAGGCCAAGATTCGCCGTTTCTTTTTCATTTTTAGGGGGTATTTTTGTCTAAAAACCTTTGGGGAGTTATCCAAATGTCCCTAAGCGTGTAGGAAATCAGTTTTCATAATTAAACCCTCTCATTCACTCCTAAATTCCTATGCTCAAGAACTTCAAGAGAAACACTAAGGCCAGGGTTCATCTTCCAAGGTTATTCATTAAATTTCATCACTAAGATATGTAAAGTTATCTCCACGTGTGGGAACACCTTGTTCTTCCCCATGAACTACATTTCTATGGTTTCAAACCCCACTTTCTTGAATTGTTCTTGAGTCTTCATGAAAGCTTGAGAACTCTCCATGAAAGTGTTTCAATTTCTTGATAACTCTTAATCCATGAGTTTTCAAGATTTCCTCCATGAAATTATGAAAGTAACGGTTTCTATCTTGACAACTAAGTCTAATGGTTTCTTAATGACTTTTTAATATTTTCTTAGTGGTTTCTTGATGTTTTCTCGATGAATTCTTGAAAATTATTATTTTATGAACTCTAGAATTATGAACTACGATTCTTTTTAGAAAGGTAACTTGAATTATGAAGAAAGGAATACTTAGGAAGTATTTCAGTAATACTTGCCGCCAAAATACAAGGAAGAGAAAACTACTACTACATCACAAATTATCAAGAATACTAGGAATATCCCCTTCTTTTTGAGGATATTCATGTTAACAACAAAAAAAGAAAAGGACCAGACAGTTCATCTTCAATTTTTGCAGTGAGTAGCTCTTGTTTTCAAAACATCTTTGGTTCCTTTCCATCCATATAGTCCACCAAATGCAGGTTGAGACAATCTTCCATCTCTCTGTATCCTAACTGATTTCCTTCTCTATTCCAACAAACTAAAACTTCTGCTCCTTGGCATAGTCCAGCTTATGCCCCTTAAGTTAGAGAAAATCTTCCATAACTTCACAGTCTCTATAATATAGAAAGAGATGGTTTATTGTCTCAATTTCACATTCACAAAAAGAGCAACTAGGACAAATTTGAAAACCTTTTTTAGATTGTCGTGGATGAGTGTAACCTATTTGGTATAAGCCAAGTAAAACATGCTACCTTGAAAGGTATCTTAACTTTCAAGATCATCTTCCAAGGACAACTACCACCATGTGAGTTTGCTCTTTGTAACTGTTAGAACATGAATAAATTTATACAATCCTATTAGAATAGAAATGGGTTTATACAATCCTATTAGAATATGAATAGGTTTATACAATTCTATTTAGAATAGGAATAGGAATACAAATAGAAATAGGAATTGTAAATAGTATCCTACTTGGTAAAGAAATATATTCTAATGTCTATAAATAGGGTCTCAATGTAATAATGTAGACACAACAATAATTCAATAATATTCTTTTCCTATATTTCTCACATGGTATCAGAGCCTCTATGATCTTGGAAGAAAATCAAAGAGCTTCCGCTGCCGGCGGGCGGCTATTACCCATAAATGTCATCCGTCTGGCCAACGATTATGTTAACAAAACTTGTAGCACCGTGTCATCATTCCGGTGACTACTTTCTTATATCTAACTTGTAGCACCGTGCCATCTTTCCGGTGACTACTTTTTCATATTTAATCTATGTAGCACTGTGCCATCATTCCAGTGACTACTTTTTCATATTTAATTTCTGTAGCACCGTGCCATCCTTCCGATGACTATCTTTTTTTGCATATCTGATTTGCGTAGCACCGTGCATCTCTCCGGACTACTTTTCATATTTAATTTGTGTAGTACCGTAGATTTTTTTGAACTACTTTCTCATATCTGAGTTGCATAGCATCATGTGTCTTTTTCGTGACTCCTCAAATTTGATTTGCATAGTTCCATTCGTCTTTCCGGTGACTCCTCAAATCTGATTTGCATAGGATTGTGCCATCATTCCAACCCTACCTGTATAATTTTTCTTTTTCAGTAGGGTCGTGCCATCATTCCGACCCTACCCATATGGTCGTGCCATCAATCCAACCTTTCCTATATAATTTTTATTTTCTAGTTGGGTCGTGCCATCATTCCGACCTCACCCCATTTAATTTTGTTTCTTAGATTGTGACCACTTTCAGCCATCAAATCTAATACTCCGGCGTATGAGCATGTTCCGACCATTTTTTCGGTGACTTTCTTTTTTTAAATTGACTCATGTATTGATTCCAACACTATCCATATACTTTATACTAGATTTTGAGCACTTTGTTATTCAGGGGGAGTTTAGTAGCCTTGTATGTCGATTATGTGAGTCACTCTATGGTCTGAAACAGTTTTTGCAAGTTTGGTTTGGGAAGTTCAACACTGTAATTTTATCACTGTGTGTTTTATCGGCATTAAGCATAAATTCAGTATTTCATGAAAAGATTAAGCACATAGAGATTGACTGACATTATGCATAAAGTCCAGTATTTAATGAGAAGACAAGCACATTGAGATTGACTGTCAATTTTGTGAAGTCGACTGATCAACTTGCAGATATGTTACCAAGCCCCTCATCGATCCTCGTATTAATTACATTTGTAACAAGCTAGGTACATGAATTGTATGCATTAGCTTGATACAATCCTATTAGAATAGGAATAGGTTTATACAATCCTATTTAGAATAGGAATAGGAATACAAATAGAAATAAGAATTGTAAATAGTATCCTACTTGGTAAAGGATTATATTCTAATGTCTATAAATAGGGTCTCAATGTAATAATGTAAACACAACAATAATTCAATAATATTCTTTTCCTATATTTCTCACAGTAACCTTCTGTAAGCTGAATCCACTATAAATCTTCCTTTCTTGTCAAGATTCAAAAATAAATTGTCCTCATTGGAATTTAGTTCGTTGTATTGTTCCAGAATATTGAATAGTTTAGCCACACTGTTGATTTCCCAATCATTCAGATGTCTTCTAAACCTTAGGTCCCACCCTTGATTGTTTCTCATTTCTCTGATTGTGGATAACTTTTGAAAACTTAAAATGAACAAATCAGGGAACTTGTTCTTCAGAATTTCCTATCCCACCCACAAATCTTCCCAAAACAGTTTTCCCCCCATTTCCTACCTTGATTTTGCATTTGTTGACAAAACTGATCCACTGGTTTCTGATATTCCTCCGTACTCCAGTCCCATAGGGTTGTGTTGGCAAGTTGGTAGTCCACTTATTCTCCATACCAAACCTGGTCTTGATTGTTTCCTTCCACAAAGCTTGTTCTTGTGATGCAAATCTCCAAAGCCCCTTCATTAGAAGGCTTTGATTCTGAATTTTAAGATTTCTTATCCCTAAACCCCATACCTTTTTGCTGAGGATAACTTCATCCCATTTTATAGAGGAATTTTGTGTTCATTAAAATCATAGTTTCCTTGCCATAAAAAATCCTTCTCCATTCTGTCAATTACATTTGCAGGCATAGGGAAAACTGACATCATACATATGGGCATGGAATCCAACACACTATTTATAAGTGTGATTCTTCCACCCAGAGACAAATATTTGCTTTTCCAATTTACTAACTTCTTTTCACACTTTTTTAAAACATTGTTCCAGACGAACTTTGACTTGCTCTTCCCCAAATGTAAATCTTATGATGCTATCTTATGATTTTTCTAACTATAGTATAATATGATATGATATATGAACTGTCACCTCATGATGTGATATAACCTCATGACGTGATGAAATAAATTAAGTTTATGAATTATGGTCCTTGAATGTTATGAATATGAGCCTTCGGGCTAACCCATGATCACATGAGCTTGTGGAAGCTAAGTAGTTAAATGAGAAAGCACGAGTCTAAATGACGAACTCCTTGTGTAGCTTAAGGATCGTACCGTTGGTTAGGACGTAGGGATGGCAATGGGGTGGGGTAAGTTAAGGCTATGCGGGGTCGGACTGGTTTAAGGTTGTGCGGGGCAGGAGGGAGTGGGTTTTTTAAGAACTAATGCGGGGCGGAGCGGGTTGCAGGTATATGTGATTTTACGTGGGTTCAAACTTAATTTTAACTTTTTACATGTTATAAGAGTGGTAGAGCATTATTTATTAAGATAATTTCTTTAAAGCTACTAAAATATTTAAGATAGTAAATGGAAATGGTTAAATAAAAAATAATACAATTTCTTACATGTTTCCCAATTGACTTTTAAAAAATAAATTTCTAATTCATTATCTATTAAATTACTACAACTTAATGAAAAAATGAATTTATTTTTATAAATTTTATTTTTAGTATCAAACTTAACTAGAAAAAGCAAATATTTTATAAAAATTGTGGGGTCGGTTCATGCGGGGCGGGGCGGGGTGGGGTGGGGTGGGTTGAAAATGAAAAAAAATTGTTATGCGGAGCGGGGCGATGCGGACTAATAATTTTGTGGGTTAAGCTAAACCCGCCCCGCCCCCGCCACACACCGCCCC
>JAJONR010011687.1:0-25134 GCA_029582245.1 Solanum etuberosum | reverse complement strand
AAGGACATGAGTCACAAGGATTGTACCTGCTATCTATTCCAACACCACATGTTGCTTTCACTTCCGCTGTTTCTTCTGAATTGCTCCATAGTCAATTGGGTCATCCAAGTCTCTTGAAATTACAGAAGATGGTCCCCTGTTTATCGAGTTTATCTTTGTTAGAATGTGAGTCGTGTCAGCTTGGAAAATATACTCGTGCCTCTTTCCTAAAGCGCATTAATAATAGGGCTACCTCTATGTTTAAAATTGTTCATTCTGATATATGGGGTCCAAGTCGTGTCAGTTCTTCCTTAGGCTTTAATTATTTTGTTACTTTTATTGATGACTATTCTTGATGCACATGGTTATTTTTAATGAAAAATAGATCTGAGTTATTCTCTATCTTTCAGAAATTTTGTGCTGAAATTCACAATCAATTTGGTATTTCCATTAGGAAGTTAATCAGTGATAATGCCCGAGAATACTTCTCTACTTCTCTCTCTTCTTTTATGTCATCCCAGGGCATATTGTACTTGTCTTCTTGTGCACATACTCCTCAATAAAATGGAGTTGCTGAGCGAAAGAACAAATATCTAATTGAAACAGCTCGGACATTGCTCATTCACAATCATGTCCCTTTACATTTTTGGGGTAATGCCGTTTTACTACTTATTATTTAATCAATTGCATGCCTTCATCTGTTTTGCAGTACCAAAGTCCACACTCAGTCCTCTATCCGGACCAAAAAAATTTTCCCCTTCCTCCACGTGTGTTTGGTTGCACCTGTTTTGTTCATAATCTTACCCCCTGGAAAAGATAAACTTCAGCACAACGCTTTCAAATGTGTCTTTCTCGGGTATTTTCGTCTACAAAAAGGTTACAAATGCTTTGATCCCTCTACTAATAAGTACTTGATCTCAGTAGATGTTACTTTTTTCGAGACTTCTCCATATTTTTCTCCTAATACGGAAAATCAAAAGGCCATGTCAGTCCTTCCAATTCCAACTATTCCAATCCCAGCTCTACCTCCGACCCTTAAGGTCTATTCTCGACGACCTCAACCTCCTTCTGAGCTTCCTAATCCAATTAGTATTTCTAACTCTGATACAGGTACACAAAGCAATCCTGGTGACTCATTACCTGCTCCAACAACATCTTCTGCTTCGATCGAGCACTTATCAGATGATCTTCCCATTGCTCTTCGCAAAGGTACTAGAAATACTGCCAATCAAACTCCCATTTATGCTAATTTAAGTTATCATCGTCTGTCACCATCATATCATGCCTTCCTCACTAGCTTATCATCAGTCAAAGTTCCTAAGACTGTGGCAGAAGCACTGGTTCATCCAGGTTGGCGTTAGGCTATGATTGAGGAGATGACTGTTTTGCATGACAATGGTACTTGGGAGCTTGTTCCTTTACCTGAAGGCAAAACCATAGTTGGTTGTCGTTGGGTATTCACAGTTAAGGTAGGCTCGGATGGAGCAATCGATCGCCTCAAATAGAGACTGGTTGCTAAGGGATACACTCAGATTTATGGCATCGATTATGAAAATACTTTTTCACCAGTTTCCAAGATGGCTTCTATTCGTCTTCTTATCTCTATGGCAACAATGAATCATTGACCCCTTTTTCAACTGGACATCAAAAATGCATTCCTACATGTAGAACTTGCTGAAGAGGTATATATGGAGCAACCACCAGGGTTTGTTGCTCAGGGGGAGTCTAGGCTAGTTTGTAAACTTCGTCGATCCCTCTATGGTCTCAAGCAGTCTCCTAGAGCATGGTTTGGTCGTTTTCGAGCAGTTGTCCAACAATTTGGAATGATCCGAATAGAAGCTGATCACTCTGTATTCTATAGGCATTCATCTCATGATAAACATATATTTTTAATTGTTTATATTGATGATATTGTTATCACATGAGATGATCATGAAGGTATTGCTCAACTCAAACAACAACTCTCAAGTCACTTTCAGACTAAAGATTTGGGCAAGTTGAAATACTTTCTAGGCATTGAAGTGGAACAGTCTGGCCATGGTATTGCTATTACTCAAAGGAAATATGCCTTAGACATTTTGGAAGATGCTGGTATGATGGATCGCAAACATGTGGACAGTCCAATGGATTCAAATACTAAGTTTATTTCAGGACAGGGGGAGCTTCTAAAAGATCCTAGCAGATATCGGAGACTTATTGGCAAACTCAACTATCCCACGATCACGCGACCAGACATTTCATTTGTTGTGAGTATACTTAGCCAGTTTCTGCAATCACCTTGTGATAGTCACTGGAATGCAGTGATTCGCATCCTGCGGTATATCAAAAGCTCTCCAGGACAAGGTTTATTGTATGAAGATAAGGGACACTTCAGGTTATTGTGTTCTAATTGGAGGCAATCTAATATCTTGAAAAAGTAAAAAGCAAGTTGTCGTAGCTAGATCAAGCGCAGAGGCAGAGTATCGAGCTATGGCACTAGCTACATGTGAGCTTATATGGTTGAGACAACTTCTCCAAGAATTGAAGATGGGAGGAGTTGAACCGATGACATTGATTTGTGATAACCAAGTTGCATTACATATCGCTTCTAATACAGTGTTCCATGAAAGAATGAAGCACATGAGATAGATTGTCACTTCATTTGAGAGAAGATCGAGTCTGGATGCATCGCCACAAGTTTTGTCAACTCAAAAGATCAACTGACAGATATTTTCACAAAATCACTCCGAGGATCTAGAATTGACTATATATGTGGCAAACTAGGAGCGTATGACTTATACGCTCCAACTTGAGGGGGAGTGTTAATTATGGTATATTTGGATAATATAGATATGAAAATATTTAAATAAGGTATGATTAGATAGTCTAGATATAAGAATATTCCCTAATCCCTTTAATTAAGTAGTTAGGAGATTATGTAATATTTTATTAATTTCTTTCCTTATTTACATTATCTGTAACATCTATTTAATCCCATCAACTTGAGGGAATGATCAATCAATTCAATTCCCCATATCTTTTCTTTATCTTCTTCTAATTTCTCAGGTCTAATGATTCAATTGAAGATAAATCTCTGAATGATGGCGGTATATGACCTTGCAATCCATTCTGAGATAAATTCAATATGTGAACTGCAATGAGATCCCCCATGATACTTGGAATTCGCCCTCCAAATTTATTACTTGAAAAATCGATAACAGTGTACAAATAAAAGATTCTCACAATTTCACGATCAAATCCCTTGGTTGCAACTGTAATAGAATCTTCGTAATATGTATTTCTACCATATCTTGGTACTTCCATTGATGGATCAATTGTCCTCATGGCTTTCAGATGTGGAAACAAACTCAAAGGTAAGTTTCCCTAGAAGGCGTTGTAAGAGAGATCTATGATTCAGAGCTCAGGAAACATGTTCTCAATCCTTGATGTTCTGATGGATCCATGTAATTTGTTTGATCTCAAGCTTAAAACAAGCAGGCCTGGAAGAGCTCCCAACCACACAGGGAATGTGTCGTTGAGGTAATTATTGCCTAAATCAAGAACCTGCAAATCTTTGCAATTCGCCAAAGATCGGGGAATTTTCCCCTCTAGTTTATTGCCATGCAAGTCGAGGCTGCTCAGATAACTTTCATTGCAGAAAGTTGTTGGAATATTCCCAGAAAAATTGTTGTGGCTCATATCCAAAACATAGAGGGCTATTTCCCAAACATTGCGGAATTTCTCCACTCAAATTGTTTCTAGCCAAATCTAGCATTACCAGTGATGTCAAATTGCAAATGGATGAAAGAATTTCTTCAGCGAGATTATTTTGGGATATGAAGAAGTATTTTGTGGAAATTGGTGGAATAGGTAGTGAACCTTGAAGAAAATTGGACTGTAAATCAATAGTATCTACAATATGAAGAGGAATTGAATCCACAGTCGTCAACATATTGTGGGATATATTAAGACTTCTCAATGAAAACATCCAGTTAGACCATTCCCAATCTGGGATTCTTCCTTGAAGCTTATTATTTGAAAGATCCAAGAACATAAGATGATTTGCGGATCTTAAGAACTCCAATTCTTTCACTTCACATGCGGCCAAATGTAAGATAATAAGAGATTCAGGCAAAGTAGATTTAACTTTGTTTTCATTGGTCAATGAGATATTATTATATGAAAGACCAAGATACAAAAGTTGTTTGAGGTCTGAAAAGAGGTTGACATCCACATGACCACTAAAATTATTGGATAAAAGATCAAGAGCTTTTAGGTTCACGAGGTTTTAAATTGACTTTGGAAGATGGCCAGAAAAGTGGTTATGATTCAATTGTAAATCAATTAATGATGGAAGAGAGAACATCCCTGATGGTATTGTTCCATTTAGAGAGTTATGTGAAAGGTCCAAAAGCTTTATGCGGGTGAGATTCGAAAGAGATTCAGGAGTAGGCCCTCTAAGGTTGCAATTTTGAAGATACAAAAAGTACAACGAAGTTAGATAGCCAAGAGACTCTGGCAGAAAATTATTAGAAAAATTCACGTCACTGAGATATAACTCTATGAGAGATGCACTGCTGTTCCATTTGGTCTTTGGAAAGTAACCACTGAGCTCATCATTACTAAATAAGTCAAGTGTTTCCAGGTTGGGCACGTGAAACATACTCTCAGGTATTATCCCATACAATCCTGTAAGTGCCAGCCTCAGAGTTGTTAAATGAGAAGAAAAATTTAGAGGAATGGTGGAAGAGATGTTTATCAAAGTAAGATGAAGGTCTCTTAATTGGGTCAAATTCTGAAGGAGCAATTCAAAATCATGGGCTGTGAGTTTTAGATTAGTTTCAAATGATGGGGAGAGGCGAAGAGATTGTAAGTTGGAAAGATGAGAGATTTCAGAAGGAATTTGACCTGAGAAATAGGACTCGGTAAGATTAAGATGTGTCAAACTCAAAAACTTGCCGAATTCAGGGGAGATATGAGAACCTAAGAAGTCATTCTTAGAAAGATCAAGCCTTTGAAGATGAGAGAGTTGGAAGAGGCTGCTATTAGAATGAATGGTCCCAACAAGACCGCTGTAGCCGAGGTCAAGCTCAATGACATGTCCAGTCATGTCATCGCATACGACTCCATCCCATGAGCAACAATCTCTACTCATGTTCCATGAACTCGTTTTCAGCTTCTGACAAAAAGAGAAGAGTGAGGGATCTATAGTAAAGGACTGCTTGAATTTTAGAAGGGAAATGGTTTGATGTTTGTGAGAGAGATGAGGTAATATGGATGAAGAAACTTCATGACAGAGAAAGACAAGTAAGAGCACAACTGCATAGCCCATCTTTAGCTTCAAACACTTCTTTTAAGTATGCAATTAATAAGGTATCCAAATTCCTTCTACTTATATAGTAGTGTGGGTTAAGTTGTTGGTATCAACATGTATGTTTATTGTCAATAGATTCAAAATCAAGGGCAGTTTTGAATTTTCATATTTAGGCTTTTTTTTAAAAATAAAATAAAATATTTAGACATTTGATAGTTGTCCAATAGAGCGCCACCCCCGAATGGGCCCTGCAGAGCGCGATTCGGATTTAGTCGGAGCTCTAATGTGGGCTTCCGACACCGGGTGGGAAACCAAAAAAATATATGTAATTCCTTCAATTTTAGATTTACATGTCATTTATTCCTTCTATTATTTTTTACTTGTCAACTATATTAAAAGTATATATTTATTTTTGTTTGTCTAGATTTATTAATTTTAGTTCATAATTTATCATTATTATTAACTATTGTCATTCCATAATATATTTTTCAAAATATTTAATTTATTAATTAAAATTGTGATTCTATTTATTGTTTCTTAAGAGTAGAGGTGGAGCTAGGCGGAGCTAGGCGGGGGTTCGGGGATTCGTGGGTTCGGACAAACTCACTAGCTTTTTCGTATACCCTGTATTTGTATTAGAAAATTATATGAAATACTTTTTCTTACGTGATTTATAGTCACCTTATTTCTTTACTTTAATTATCCACTTCAAATAACGATTGATGCTATTGGTTTTTAGTTCATCTATTTTTCTAGCTAAATCTTCGACAATATCTATCCCTTAAAATTTATTATGATTCACTCGTTAATAATTACTGATTTTGGCATTTCTTATTTTTTATTTTGAGGCTAATACATCATAAGTTCATTAGGTATTTAAATTCAGATGTATTATTTCATTTGTGTATGTCCTCTACCGTTCTACCATAATAACTCTGGGATGCTAATTAGAGACATTACTAGATCATTATGTTTGGGTTCGTACGAATTTAATAACTTTTGCTTATAGACCATGTAATTTTATTAGGAAATCTATTAAATGTATCTAAATATATAGATGTCAAGTTCAGAACCCATATGATATTATTAAAAGTGGAACTAAATGTATCTAAATCTATTTTCAAAATCACTTTATGTTAAAGCATACACTTATATGCAACAAAAAAGAGGTAAATTTATTTATGCTTTCCAGTTCCTTCATTCTTTTACATTGAAACTGGTTTTCTCTCTCTAATTTTTGTTATTTAAAAGTTATAGAATTCATTTGATATTTTATTATTTTTAATTTACTTGATTTCATCTTGTTTTTGAATCTTTATACGATGAATGAATATGTGAAGCTGTATAATTTATTATGATGCTATAAAAAGCTTATGATATTAGTAAACAATTCAATTTTTTCAGCCTTATTATTCAACGTAATGGATATTAATAAATTTTTATATATAGTCTTCAAACATTACGTGGCATCTTCACAACTAATAATTTGTGTGCAACCTACATATCAGAATGATATTATTTTTAAAACTATTTGATATCATGTTGTCAGATTGTCCATTTGATATTAAGCCTTAATTTGGTGTTACACTTCCTCCTCTTTTGATTACTTAATTTTATGAATAACTATTTTATGAGATTTCTTTTGAAGATAAAGCAAAAAAAATCATTCAGATTCAAAGATAAGTTTTTTTCAAATAAAAATTGGTTGCTATAAATAAATTATCTTTTTTAGGTTTGATAATGGTAACAGAGAATAATATTCCACAATGTGATTAGTTCCAAATCCCACCTTGACCTATAGTAAATTTGATAGCAACCGAAAAGAAATAGGGAAATCAATGTTTGTTATTATTATCAAGTCTATGCAAAAGTCTTGCTATAGAAACTTGAAAGAAAGCTACAACACACAATTTCATTCAATTTGATGAAAAATTCCAAAGCTTGTAGAAGAAAAAAAATAGGAAAAAACAAACACAGGAAACTGATTTTTGGTTCAAGAACCAGCAAATCCTTACGCTTGATTTAGATATCTATTTAGCTAACATAGCTACAGTTTACATTAATTACAATTCAAAACTTACTTCTAGCTATAATTACGTTCTCTCTCTCGCCTCTCGCCTCTCGTCTCTCTTCCTCTCTTTCTCCCGCCTCTCTCCCCTCTCTCTGGAATCTCGCTCGTCACTCTCCTCTTTTTCTCCCTCGCCTCTCTCCTCTCCCTGCCCAATCTCTCTCTCTCGCTTCTCTTCTGCCAATTTCTCTCACTTTATACAAACAAATGTATAATTTGTGTTTGTGTTAATATAAAGCGAGAGAGACGGGATATACAAATACAAATACATATCTCTCCGCCCTATACACTTATAATTATACAAATACAAATTTTCCCCTGTCCAATTCTCTTTTGCCTTTCTCTCTATCGCTTTATACAAACACAAATTATACAAATACAATGTATAATTTGTGTTTGTATAAAAAGAGAGAGAGAGATTGGATATACAAATACAAATGTTTTAACTCGATTCAATTGTATATGAATTCAAATTGTATGTAGATATACAAATACAATAATTGATACATATACATAGTAGTTACATATATACAATTATCTAACTGATATACATATACATTTCGCCTCTCTCTACTCTCTGTCCTCTCTCACTCGCCTCTCTCCTCCCTCTCCCAATCTCGCTCGAATCTCTCCTCCCTCTCCCAATCTCGCTAACCAGATATACAAATACATATGTATACCAGTTACATATATACAAATATTTTGACAGATATACATATACAATTCGCCTCTCTCCTCCCTCTCCCAATCTCGCTCTCCACTCTCCTCCCTATAACATGTAACTACGAATCGTAATTAGCAAACTATAGCTATGGAGCATAATTAAACTATTTTTGAGTGGCTATATGTGAAAACTCCCCATATATATATATATATAAAAGAATAACATTATTAGGCCGATAAATGATTTATTAGTCAAGCATATTTGAATAGCTACTGTCATTTTCAAAAATTAGATATGACTAAGTCATATGATAGTGTTTGTTTTGGAATAATTATAAAATATCGAGCTGTTGAGGAACCTGATTGGACATGATATTAGAAATAGACATGACTTTTTTTTTTTATAATTTTTTATTTTCCATTCAATTTTCAATACTCATATTAAGGCACTTAGTAATCTATATTTTCGTCGTGTGAGACGCATTAAAGGTCGTAAGCACTGAATTTTTGATGCAGTGTGCCTCCAAATATCTTTTTTCTTGCACCTAAAAGTAATAAAGTTGTGGAAATTTCAATGAAAATTACTTTAACACACAAATTTTCCTTTCACTTTGAATTTTCATATTGAAATAAATTATTTACGAATTTTATTATCAAAAGAAAAAGAAAAGAGGAAAAGTCAAGCAAGGCAACAACTTTTGTATCTAAGAGGAAATCACCTAGCTATATTGTATTAAAAAAATATTTACCATCTATAGTAATATAATTTTTTAAGATAATGCATAAGCACCTTCTAAATAATGACCGAAATTTCAGCGATACACCTTAACTTAACCAGAGTCCTACTACCTCCAAACTCATTTTTTCTGTATTGCACATTTTGTGCTGATATGACACCTTCAACTTGTTGACTGTGTTTGTTCAACATGCGTCCGCTACATGTGTAATTTTTAGTTTTAAATTTTTTTTAAAAAATTGTTTTAATTTTTTAATTAAATTTTCTTTATCTAGTATTTAAATTAAGTCAATACATATAAATTTCTTCCCTTGTATTTAATTTTTTTTTTACCTTCATTCATTTTTTTCTATTGATTTTATTTTTTATTTTTATTTTCTATGTCTTTCCTTTTGATTTAGTTTCAAATTTAATTCAAAAATAGTATTTAAAATAAGCTAAATTCATGGATATCAAAATCTGGACAAGAGCCCCTTATGCTATGCCCGGTGCCACACACCCTAAGGGGCTCCGTCCAGATCTCAAACTTGAGAGAATAATTTCACATAGTCCAGGCGCTATAAGAGACAAAAATTCTACACCACTGACGCTATCACTGGCCTATGTTGAGGCTATGGTTGTGGTGCGATGTTAGGTGTTATATGGGAGGAAACTTCTGTAATTCTAAGTTCAAGCCCAACTAGAATTGGGTGTTATTTTTCACTACTATAAATATAATAATTCTTAGGTGTTTTTGTAGAATTGATGATCATTTGGAGCAAAGCTGATAAAACCTCCATTGATGAAGTAATGAAGATCTTCTATATCATTCTTAGAGCTTAACAGAGAAAGTAAATAACTGTCTGAGTGTATTGATTAGAATGAATACTAAAAAATTACATTTAGTGTGTCAACTACTATTTATAGAATAACTAATCAGCTGACTAATCACTTTACTAACTAACTAGTACATAATCTGTTATAACAGAATAATAGCGACACATTTACTATTTTACCCTTTCTCTACATTCATCTCAACATCCCCTCTCAAGATAGATGATGTAAACATATTCAAGACTCCTAGCTTGGACAATAGATGATAATGTTGACAGCTTCCAAGTCCCTTTGTCAATAAATCTGCTTCATGTTCAGTTGTTGAGACATACTCTGGATGTATCAAACCTTGTTGCACCTTCTCCCTTATGAAATGGCAATCAATCTCTATATGCTTTGTCCTCTCATGAAACACTGGATTATTTGCTATTTGCATGGCTGACTTACTGTCTGTAAACAACTGAATTGGTGTAGGAACATCAACACCTAAACATTTGAATAAACCAATCAGCCAAATCAACTCAGACACTGTTAGAGCCATACTTCTGTATTCTGATTCTGCTGAATTCTAGCTACTGTGTTTTGCTTCTTGGATTTCCATGATATCAAGGATTGACCAAGTTTCACAGTGTAACCAGTTACAGACCTTCTTGAGTTAGGACAACTTGCCCAATCAGCATCACAAAATGCTGTCAGAATACCTTTTCCTTCTCCATGCATTAGAACACCAAGTCCTGGCTCATTTTTGAGATATCTGACCACCCTGTGTGCTGCTTCTAAATGAGACTTCTTAGGAGCCTGCATGAACTGGCTTAAAGTCTGAATAATATAGGCAATGTCAGGCCTAGTTAGTGTCAAATAGAGTAGCTTTCCTATCAACCTTTGATACCCTCTCACATTTTGTAAAAGTGGATCATCTTCCAGACCAAATTGCTGATCATACTCTAAGCTTGTGAGCTTCTGATTCTACTCAAGTGGTGTAAGTGCTGGCTTGCAACCACCCAAACCCAACTCAGCTATAAGCTCTAGAGTATACTTTCTTTGGCATAATAAAATACCCTTCTTAGATCTGCATATTTCTATTCCAAGAAAATACTTCAATGGTCCAAGATCCTTGATCTTGAAGGTTGTATGTAACACACCTTTTGCCTCCTTAAGGTCCTTGTCATATCCAGTAATCAACAAATCATCAACATAAATAAGGATAATCACCTGACTAGATCTTCTTTTCAAAACAAACAAGGAGTGATCCTGTTGACTTTGAATAAAACCAGCTGACAGTAGTGCATTTGTGAGCTTCAAATTCCACTGTCTAGATGCTTGCTTGAGGCCATAAAGAGATTTGAGGAGTCTACATGCCTGATCACCCCCTTGACTACCAAATCCTGGAGGAAACTGCATAAACACCTCTTCCTCAAGGTCACCTTGCAAGAAAGAATTATACACATCCATTTGAAACAAGGGCCATTGTTGCATAGCAGCCAAAGCAATGACAACTCTCACAGTTACCATTTTGACTACTAGGGAAAAGGTTTCTTGATAATCTAAACCTTCTTGTTGATTGTATCCTTTAGCAACTACTCGGGCTTTAAATCTCACAATTGCACCATTAGATTGATACTTGATCTTGTACACCCACCTACAACCAATAGGTTTCTTGTCTTTAGGAAGAGGAACAACCTCCCAAGTGTGATTCTGAACTAATGCATCAATCTCTGATTGCATAGCAGAAATCCATCTAGGATCTTTTAAGGCTTCTTTATAGGTAGTAGGCTCAACTTCAGAGGAGATAGCAGCCAGGAAGGACTGACATGTGGAAGAAAGACCAGAGTAGCCTATAAACTTGGACAATGGATATAAACATGCAACATTCCCGTTAGCTGGATGAACATAATCCTGAAGCCAAGTTGGAGGCCTGGTACCTGAAGCCAAGGATTCAGGATTTTGTTCATCCCCTTAGCTGGATAAACATAATCCTGAATCCTTAACTGAGGTTGTATGGAAGGACAATGACCAGGTATAGAAGAGTTAGGACAAGACTCAACTGGTGATGATATGAGAGGCAATTCAGTGGAGGTAGGAGATGAGGTAGAATCAGTAGGTGCAGGTTTAGGAGGTATAGTATCAGGACTGGATAGATCAAAGAACATGGGAGTATTGTGTTTTCTATTTTTCATTAACAAGAAAGGGAAAACATGTTCCTTGAACACAACATCTCTACTGACAAAGAACCTCCTAGATTTGAAATCATATAGTTTGTAAGCCTTTTGTGTAGAGGAGTACCCTATGTGGACTGCAGGAATTGCTCTAGGGGAGAACTTATCTACTTTGGTTGTGACAGTAGCAAAGCATAAACACCCAAGAACCCTGAGATGAGAAAGACATGGAGTATGACCATGGAAAACCTCATAAGAAGACTTCCCATCTAGAACTACTGATGGTAACCTATTATGAGATATACAGCTGCCAGTACACAATCTCCCCAACAAGAAATAGGCATATTACCTTGAAACCTGAGTGCCCTTGCTACCTCTAGAATATGTTTATGTCTCATCTCCACCACTCTATTTTGTTTTGGAGTGTGTGGACAACTACTCTGGTGTCCAATACCATTCTTGACCAAGAATTCTGAGAACTCTTTACTAAAAAACCCAGCACCATTGCCAGTCCTGATCATTTTCACCTGCTTAGTAAACTGAACATGCACCATTTTGACAAAAGGATTGAAGTAACACAATAGAATCACTTTTGAGTTTCATTAGAAAAACCCATATCATCTTTGAATGATCATTCACAATAGTGAGAAAGTACCTATGACCAGTAATATTAGGGAATCTATATCAATGTGCAGTAAATGGAAAACATCAGTTGCTCTGGAAATACTAAGAGGAAATGGTTTTCTTGTTTGTCTAGCTAAAGGACAAACAATACAATTATTAAAGCTACAAAGTGACACTTTATTTTTCAGGAAATATAGCCTCTTCATCACAACAGTAGGTACATGACCCAGCCTCTTATGCCATACTTCGACATCTTCAGATAACTTTTCTGCAACATTGCTCCTAGCATTTATCCTGTTATCAACAACCTTATCAGAAGTTCTAGGAAGTAGGAGATAGAGACCTCTTTCCTCTTTACCAATCCCTCTCGCTTTCCCAGTACATAGCTCCTGGAAAACACAAAAATATGGAAAGAAGAGCACTGAGCATTGCAATTCTTTGGTCATCTTTGAGAATGACATCAGATTGTATTTGAAGTCAGGCACATACAACACATTTTCAATGGTACAGCCATCTGAAATATTACATCGTCCCTGATAATGAACTGACACATTCTTACCATTTGGCAGATGTACACTACTCTTCATAGGATCATGCATATTACTCAAGTTATTCAGTAAATTCAGATTATTAGTCATGTGATTTGTTGCTCCACTGTCTATTATCTAGGACTTACAAGCCTGCATAGAAGAGGAGTTATGAGAAGCATTACCTGCCATGCTCCCAGCCAGCTCTACTCCCTTGCCTTTGTCAAGCATATTCATTATCTGATTGTATTGTTCATCAGTGAAGTAGTTTTGTCCTTTGCTGCCATCAGGCTCAGCTCTTGAATGACATTGAGACCTTTGAACATTACCACCACAACTATTTCCAGCATGTTGTGTGAAGTTGGCTCTCTGATGATATGATTGATACTTACAGACACTATGAGAACCATTAGAAGATCCTCCAGAAGTCCCTTTGTGTTGAATGATATCTTCCTTGTCACTGACATAATCATGTACAGTCATATTTGCTTGTCTTGATGGTCTATCCCAATTGTTCTCTCCCATGGCATTGTGGTTAAGTTTGATTGGCAGTTTTTTCTTTCCCCTGTAACCTGGTAGATAGCCTATTACCCTATAGCAATTACATTCATGATGACCTTTCCTTTTACAGATTTCACAAAAGGAATTGTTATTATAACTACTATTACCCCCATAATTGTTGCCATAGTTATTACTATTGTTGAATTTTCTTCCTCTTGACTGAGCTTCATGAATGCTCATTAGGGTTGTACTTTCATTCAACTCATTTCCCACACATGAACTGGACTCACAGATCTTCCTTTGACTCTCCTCATGCACAAGCATAGCATGGGCTTGGCTAACAGAGGGAGATGGCATCATAAGTAAGATCTGACTCCTAATAGCACTGTAAGACTCATTTAATCCCATCATGAACTGAAACAATTTTTGTTGTTCTAGATGCAGCTTAAAATCCTTCGATGCAACACATCCACATACAGCAGGGACTAATGAACAATACTCATCCCATAACAGATGCAACCGTGAATGATAGGTAGAGATATCAGAAGTACCTTGAGAAATTGTGGCTATTTCTCTGTGGAGATTGTAGATCCTTGATCCATTCACCTTATCAAATCGCTCTTGTAGATCCATCCACACAGCATGAGCATTGTCTGCATATACTATCCCATTTACTAGCTCTTTCGAAATTGTATTCATAATCCAAGTCAGGACTGTTGCATTCACTCGTTCCCATTCTTCTGCTAGATCATCCTTGTACGAACTCTTCTTACATGTTCCATCAATGAATCCTGATTTTCGTTTGGCTCGCAATGCAATCTTCATTGCTCTGCTCCAAATCGAGTAATTATCTGATCCACCAAGCTGAATAGAGATTATTACATTTCCAAGGTTGTCTGATGGTAACAGACATATAGGATGTCGAGGATCTGTAACCTCCAATTCCACCATCGCTAATCCTTGGAGATTTTGGGGAAAACTTTTGCAGAAAGAAAGTGAGACTCAAGCAACTTCACTACTTAACTCTGAAGCTCAAATCAGCCTAACCTAACCTCTAATACCATGATAAAACCTCTATTGATGAAGTAATGGAGATCTTCTAGATCATTCTTAGAGCTTAACATAGAAAGTAAATAACTGCCTGTGTATTGATTAGAATGAATACTAAAAAATTACATTTAGTGTGTCAACTACTATTTATAAAATAACTAATCAGCTGACTAATCACTTTACTAACTAACTAGTACATAATCTGTTATAACAGAATAATAGTGACACATTTACTATTTTACCCTTTGTCTACATTCATCTCAACAAAAGCATAGCGCGAAAAGGAAATTCTACCATTAGATTTCTCTTTTACTTAATTCTACTAGCATTATTTTGTATGAACAATACATTATATCATAGCATAGCGCGAAAAGGAAATTCTACCATTAGATTTCTCTTTTACTTAATTCTACTAGCATTATTTTGTATGAACAATACATTATATCATAGTTTTAGTTGGAGCATGAGCGGCTAACCGCCCTTGTTCAATGTTTATAACAATATAATGATTGTTTATTGAATAAACTTATCCATATTAGTTGTTCTTATATTCTTGTGCTTACTATTTTAATGCTTAGCTATCATTGAAATAAAAGAATAATCTTTGTGAACTAGGAAGACAAATCATTGAGATAACACGAAGAATATAGAGAGTAGAATCTTTAATTTAGTAGAATAAGGAATTAATTTGCATTTACAATAGGAATGTACCTAGAAGGTCCTACTTGATTACGAAATAGAAAGATAGTGATATACGTCCATGTTGGGTTATCACATCTCTGCTAAAGATGTAATTGTGAGGTCAATGTAGATAGATAGTCGTAACCTTGATATTTTTCTCAATCAATGATATCAACCAATTTTACTTGCTTTCAGTAGTTTAATTGAAATAGTTACAATTTATAACATACTCTCCTTGGTCATTAAACACTTGCACCGCTATATTACTTGTATGACCATAGACACATGCATGTCTATTAGAAGCAAACACCAAATCATATGGCATAGAACTCTAGAATTGTGATGTAAACTAAGTACCTCGATCTAAAATGATGGAAATAGGCACAGAACATGCAAATGAATAATTTCTTGAATGTAGATCTTAACTAACCTCTCATCATTATAGGTAGTCCGAACCAACAAAAAGTGTGTGATTTGATCAAATTATCCACAATGACTAAGGCTGGGCACCGGATCGGAATGGGATACTGGACCGAAATGAACCGGCACTGGACTGGAACGGAACGGTTTGACCGGATTGTTGACCGGTACCGGGTTGAACCGGATCGGAATTACCGGGATGGAGGCTCGGTTCCATCCCGTCCCACTATATACCGAAATAGAACTGGGATGGATCGGAATGGACCGGAACGGAACGGGATGGGATAAACGGGACGGCACATATAGCTATTTCAAAAAATAATTTTTTTTGAGTTATTTTGAATTACGAAAATATGAATGCTTTTAATTTTTCTAAATTTAATAGTTTATAGCATTTAAGTTTTAAAATTTATAATGTAATTTTACTTAAGTTTATTTTAAAGATATATTTTTAAATTTTTTTACTTATATAAGTTTGCAAGTTAAGTTTAAGAAAGTTTTTGAGCTTATGTCATAAGTTTTCAAGATTTGAATCTTTTGAAGTTTATAAGTTTTAAGTTATTAAGTTATACTTATAACTTGTAATTTAAATAACTTAAATTTGTAATTTTAAAAAATAAAATAAACAAAAAAGAAATGCTAATAAAAGTATAAAACAATGACACAAATACTACTTTTAATTTTAATTAAAAATAATTTATCGGAATCGGACCGGATCAGAACGGAACCGGGATGAACCGGTACCGGTATACCGGTACCAAATCATGATACCGTTCCGTTTCGAGTACCGGTTCAATGTATCCCATTCCGTTCCGAGTATTACTAGACCGGAACGGACCGAAATGGTACCGATACAACCCGTTCCGGTGCCCAATCTTAACAATGACCCAAATAAAATTGAACTTCCCCAAAGTCTAAGGGAACCCAACTACAAAGTTCATTGCAATGAACTCCCACACTTCTACTCAAATTTACGCATCCTCTGAGTCATAGCACCCGATCTCTGATGTTCATACCTCGCCTGCTGACAATTCAAACACTTGAACACATACTTCGAATGTCCCTCTTTACCCTACACCACTAATAATACCAGCTTCAAATACGAATACATCTTCACCGCTCCTAGATGAATAAAATACCTCAAATTGTGAGCTTCCTCCATGATCACTATTGTCTAATCATCAATTCTACGAACATAAATTCAATTCTTGATCCTCAAAACACCTTCCGGGTCTAGAATTGCTTACTTAGCTTCTTCTTTCAACATCTTATCCCTAATCATGCATAACTTATCATCTTCAAACGATATATATGGAGTTAATTTGCTCCACCAATAGCGAATGTGCCTCAACATATGCAAGAACTCTACCTGACTCAAAAATATCAAGTCTCACGAAGCTATTTGCCAAACTCTAAACATCTATAGCCAAAGGCCACTGCTTAACTAACAACAAAGCAAGACTACTCATACTCGCTACCTTCCTACTCAAGGCATTCATCATCACATTGACCATGCTCGGGTGATTAATGATAGTCATGTCATAATCCTTAATCAACTCCAACCACCTTTGTGGTCTTAAATTTTGATCCTTCTGATTGAATATTTACTTTAAGTTGCGATGACCGGTGAAAATTTCACAACAAACTCCACACAAGTGGTGCCTCCAAATCTTCAAAGCAAATACTACTGTTGTCAACTCCATGTCATGATTGGGATAATTTCTCTCATGGACCTTCAAATGCTTCAAAGCATATCCCATCACTTTTTCTTTCTGCATCAAAACACAACCAAGCCCAACTCTCGAAGTATCACTATACACCGTGAAGTCTTCACCTTTCACAAGCAAAGTCAAAATAGAAGTTCAAAGTTTTGAACTTTTGAAAGCTTGCCTCACACTTATCGATTATTGAACAAAACATTCTTCTAAGTCAATTTAATCAAAGATGATGCAATAGAAGAGAAACCCTCCACAAACTTCCGGTAGTAACTTGCCAATCCAACATAATTCTGGATCTCGATAGATGAAGTAGGTTAAGTCCAATCTTGAACTACCTCAATCTTAGTCAAATCTACCATAATACTCTCCTTGGACACCACATGTCCCAAAAATGCCATAGAATCTAGCCTAAACTCATACTTCAAAAACTTAACATACAATTCTTCATATCTCGATCTTTGGAGTATAATCCTCAAATATTATGTTTGCTCCTCACTATGCGAGTACATCAAAATATCATCGATGGATACAATCACCAAGCAGTCCAAGTACTATTGGAACACCCTATTTATCAACTTCATAAAGGTCCAAAGCATTAGTCCATCCAAAAGACATTCCAAACTATTTTCCTAAAAAAATATTTACATGAAAAACATTTGACTTCATACCAAAACCACCCTAAGAATTATTCGACTAAATAGATCTATAATTGTGAAAACAATGTCGCTTATGTTTGAGAAATTCCCCTCTCTTGAACATAGATGACCGACCACTTTGAAGCATTAACAAGGTAAAAACAATTTCAACACGTAATATTCTTGGATCCATTTCTAAATTAAGAAGATTTAAATAAATATATAGATTGATAAATGAAATGGCAAAGGGCCAAATGCAGAAAGAAGAAACTAGCAAGCTATGCACAGTATCCAGCTTAACTTTTAACAAACAAGATTTACAAATTTTCCCATTTCCATGTTTGAAGCATCACCATCCTGCTTGAACATAATCTATATATAATACATCATTATCCCAACCCATTCGAGAAGAATGATTTTTCACGTCATGTGTCTTTTCTGGAGCTAAGAAATCCTGACGTCCCTAGCCAGGGAAAACAACCAGAAGTTGTATCTGTTGACAGCAATGGTAAAATTCAAATGAAGACCTGGCGTTCTGCTGAGCAAAATCCAGTACAGTATATTGCTTGGTGAACTATCTTTGGGGCAGCTCAAAATTGTCTTGAGCATCTTGTTCAAGCATCGTCAAAAAAACAAGCAGGAATATCTGGAGGATGCAATGCAGCCACACACTTGTACTGCATCCAAATATTTATTTTTACAAGAAGGGTCATGGATAGAATATGTTAGAAGGCAGACAAAATTATCAATTATTGCCTTTAGCAAAAGCCTAGTACAGCTCAGGGGCTGCATTATTTAGGAGGAAAGCCCCAGCGAGATATATTTAGGCTTAAAAAGAATTCTGCCAGTACTAGAAAGTAAAGTAATTTCATATAAAAATCAAAACTCAGTACCTTGTGATTCATATATTTTTCTCTTAATGCCCGCCCAGTTGCTTCCATACTACCAGATTGCAACTCATGGATTACGAGAACACAATCCTTCAGTTCAGATGGTTTATAACCTGTACATTGTTGAAGTGCCAAAGTCTGCAAAACCAAAAGAATGATCAAAACTGTTGGACTCTGTACAGATCAGTGCGGGCAATTTCAGCATCTGACATAATGGCTGAATAGTTTTCAAAAATAGTAGATCTTAGAAGCTACTATCTTTAATAATTCATATCATATTAAAAAATAAATAAGTAAAAAGCACGTTGATTATATCAAATTTGGAGGCCCCAATATTCTTTCAATCTAACACATCAGAAAGAAATATATAGATTAAATACTCCATTTTGTTCTTAGATAATAAAAGCTATTGTTTAGTCGCATATGTTCCTTAATTAAACAATAAGCACACAATGAAACTACTTCAAGCTCTTACTTTAACTATCACACTAAACCAAACCAAGAGAATCCAAACTTTAAGAATAACTAGATTTTGACGAACCAATACTTGTGATTGTGTTAAAATTATGACATACTTTTTAAGACTTAAATGCACCAAAAGACGTTCCACAACATCACTCAAGTTTCTAGTTTTTGTCTAATGTGTCTTCTATTCAATACATAGTGGAACAACAACATACCCAATGCAATCCCACAAGTGGGGTACGGGAGGGCAGTCTGTACGCAAACCTTACCTACCTTGGGAGGTACGGAGGTTGTTTCCGATAGACGCTCGGCTCAAGGAAAAGCATATCCAAGCAGTTCGGGAAAAGAAATAATAGAAGTGAAGAAGCCACAACAAAATACTTAAAGATAGCATGACAAAGAATTCTGGAGAAAAAGGAACAGTAACTACAACAAAATTAATAATACATTAATTGAAGTACAAGAAACAACATATAGTAGCAGCAATCGAAGAAAATGAAACTAAAAGAGTAATACTATGACTACTAGCATGGAAGGATAAGTGACACAACACTCCACTACCTACTAGTCATACTTTTACCTAGTTTGTGTCCTCTATAGCCTCCTATCTAAGGCCATCCTCGGTAAACAGTGAAGTACTAAAGTTACCATAGGATCCTAATAACTGTATGTTCCTAGTAATCCTGTTTTTTTGTAGAAGCTAACGGTGCTTGTATCAAAATAGGATCACTGGTGGATCACATATGGACCTAAAACTCAAACACCATCCTACCACTTTTGGCAATTTTATATGTTTTTGTTATTTTCGATATTTTATTTTACCACGTAACCTCTGCATTACAAACCCAGACATAGTTTCACTGTAAATAGATATAAACAACAATATAGCATAAGATAAACCACGTATTCAATACCATAAATTTGTTCAACATTACTAGATTTAGAAATTTTCTATGTATACTTCATGCTACAGTTTTGAACGAGAGACATTGAGCTATAGTATTCTATTTGGCCTCGATTTTAACACAGTAGGGTTTTACTAAATGTCTAGTAGTCATTCAAGAAGAGATATGCAGTTTTATTTAGGATCTCAATTTAAAAATCAGATTCAGTGACTGGATACGAAGATCTCTACAACAATATCATATCTAGCGTCCCAATCTTCAAAACAATCATTGAGTATTCATGGGTTCAACTTTATGGATGCCTTATAAGTTATAACAGCTAAGTAAAAAGAATCTATCTTTTAACCAAATGCAGTTTTAATTTATGTTCATATTAGAAAGTGAAAGTCGGTAAAACATAAACAGCTAAAGTGAAGTTGCACACTTGAAGTTCAATAAGCTCCTCATATCATGATTAGGTTACAGAGAGCCCACTACTTCCCCCACCATCAGGTTCTCGGTGCTGATCCCATAACCAAACAAAATGATGGCCTAAAATTCACATGTTATATACTCCAATACATGATATATGAAGAAAAAACCAATCTTACCCATGGGCAGACTTCAGGCAACACTGTAAACCTTGATAGAAAGATAGCTGAAGCAGCAGTCATTGATGGCAAGAACCGCACACAACTATAATCTAACAAACTCAGTTCCGCGAGATAACAGCTCAAGAATTCAAATTGCAAAGTTAAAAACTGCAGCAGAGAAAACAATTTATCATTGTGAAATAATGACATTAAGAGAAACATATTGACCAGAGACCTATAAGCAAAACTTACAGGAAAATTATCTTGGGCAGCCTTGATAAAGATTCTGCAAATTCACCAAGGGAATCTTCATCATTGTACAGCCATATACATAAAACTCTAATTTAACAAGAGTAAATGCATGAATACAGAAGGCAACAACTAGGATTAGATGTATGGGCATGAGGATGAAAATTATGATCAACTACTTCTAGAAATGCTATGTGCATCCAAACCTGAGAAATGTTATTGTGGTGGGACTACTGATCTCAAAATTCAGAAAACTGAGCAAATCTCTCTCCATATTCACTACCTGAAGTTCAAATCCAATTTATTCAATATAAGAGTTTGCATATTAGTCAATAAAATGATTGAAAGAGATGTAAATCAACCTCTTCTCTGGTGTATGTATTGTCTGTAATGTAACAAAAATCTTCAACATGAGGCGGACTGATCTCTTCATACTTTCTGAAGCATAAAGCACTATAAATGAATATATCTGATGTAACAAACAGATTTTAATTAACAAAATAAGAGTTTTAAAATCCATACGATGCAACAAGCATGCAAGATACACCGAGAAGCTGAAGCTTATCCATGGCTAAAACATGAGAAGACAAAAATCTGTCGATGTATGACACTGCAAGATAAAGGGTGTCTGAAACAAGTTTGTATTCTTCTGTAACCTCCACCAACCAATCAACTAAAACCGTACGCATAGAAGGAATCACGTTATTCTGAACCTTCTCCATGTAGTTAGACAAAGGCCTCCTCCTTTCCTCAACCTACATACCAAATTTAGCATCAGATTGATGCATTCAAAGAAATTTTTACACTCCAAAAGGTTAAAGACCTTGAGATAAACAATATGTGTAAAGATTCGCAATAAGCTACTGGGACTTGTAAGGTAAGTCTTGCCTTACAGAACTACAGAAACTGAAACAATGGTAGAACAGCCTTCAATTTTTGGCTGTTTTCTTATTACTAACTATGCTTGATACGGTACAAAAACTTCAACAAATTCACGTCCATGTAAAAGTACAAATCTGGCAGTATCATTCGACTCATTTGCCATTGAGTCTTTCACCTAGTTGCAAAGATGAATCCGGCATATAACCAGTGGATGCACGTATATCCACTGGCTCTTAAGAATATGTACATGTATGATTGCCTTAAAATTTTGGATCCACCTCTCCCAGATGGTAACCAGGGTTCATAATGAAGAAACAAGTTTGATCCCTGTTTCCCACTTGCCATTCCCTCAACAAGAAAAAATGAAAAGTTGGTACTTACATCTTTCTACAAAGCACATGCACATAAATTACAATTAGGATGAACTATGACGGACAATTGGTCATTGTTGTCAAAAGTAGCGCTCTTAAGCCCTCAAGCGAGGCTCAAAACGTGTTGAGCTTTCGCCTCACTTTACGTACGCCTCAGTGTCGAGTCGTCATTAAGGTTCTAAGACATACTTTCCCTAGCCAATGAGCCTCTTTTGAAGAAGTGATACTAAACAATTGATATTTCATATTATTGTTAAAAAAATCAATTTCTTTGTTCGTATATTTGTCATTCATGCTTATAATTATCAGTCTTGGACTAAACATACATATTTGTATTTTTTTCTCCCTTTAGGCCGTTTTTCATTAAAGTTCACCCTTTATTTTCACTTTGTACTCAAAACCCCAACGGACCTTAGAGCTTTTCACTTTTGATAACACTGCATTTGGTTAACAGAATAAGAATTATATTACAAAGTTTCAGCTAAACCTCAGAGGGCAGAATCTTACAAAACCAAGATTGTAATAAGGCATATAGTAAACTTGAGTAAGAACAGCACTATGCAAGGAAAAGAAGTGAGGCCTTTGTGATCAAGGAGTATAACAAAATCACAGACTTCAGGAAATATTTTAGAACTCAGGATACAAAATATATACCCCTAAATCTGACAAAAGAGAAACATCCAAATTCACCAAAAAGCAAGTTGATACCAGATACTGTATCATCTAATTAAAACTGTGTAGGATTTACCTAAAAAAGAGCAAAAATTCAAAGCATCAAAAATAGAAAACTAGTTAAAAAGGCAAACAGAAAAATTAGGAGCAACAGATTTCCTTTTCATTTCAACAACCACCACCATGCCCTTAGTCCCTAACTAGTTTGGGTCGGCTATAAAAATTCTTAATACCCAATTCATTGTGTAACAAGTTACTAAACCAAATAAAAAAACCTTTTTTTCAACATAAAATTATGAAATACCCAAAATGAGTGTACCTCCAAGGAATGAAGATGCTGATAAATGAGAGGACCATAAGAACATTTCTGCAGATTATCTTTAGGACTAGAATTAGCACTAGTCTCGGGTTCGACAGTTTCTTTAACTACATTTCTGGTTGTAGTTTTTCTCAACTTGATTTTGCGCTTGGACTCTTGGGTTTCTGTCAAATCTGAATTTTGAGTCGACACGACAACGTTCCCCATGTTGTTAAGCTCCCCCAAAACAACCCTTTTCTTGGTCGCTGGGTATGGTCTCTCTGAAATTTGCACTGGATCATTTTCATTGGTTATGGCTATGGAATCAAAAGCCCGTTTGTTGGATCCTCTACTGGCGGCGGCGGCGGGAACCTTATTCTCCTCGTCGACCATTTCGACAACAAATGATTTAGGATGTGGTTTGGCGAATTTAGGGTTTACTAGGCTGAAGGGCGACGTGAAGAACAGCGGCGCTTCCTCTCTATTCAGTTTTTCGTAGCAAAGGCCACAGAATTCAGATGCATTTCCACCATTTCAAGAGGATGGGATGTTTCATTTGATTACAGTGGAGTATATTTGGAATATGGTGACTCAATTATTACTCCGTACTAGTTTTCTTGAAAAAAGTCATTTTTGTCTTTGTTTTATAATGAAAAAATCACTCAATATAAGAGAATAAAAAAAAAGAATAACAAAATAATATATGTTATAAAATATTATAGTGTGGATGTCCATTACGCCTCCATACCCATTATTTCCATTACTTTCCTCCATTATGAAGATAACCATAACCTCCATAACCTCCAACTTTATAACTATTATTCTTGTAACCTTTCACTTCCGTAACCTCCTCCATTATATTCATGTTAATGTTATCTTTATGACTGACATTTTGAATGCCTCTATGTTACACTATAAATAGAGACATAAGAGTTCATATTGTATACATTTGAAGATTTGGTGAACACTTGAAAGAAAGAAAATTATCTTATATTGTTTCTCTTGTCTTATATTCTTCCTGTTTTCATCTTTGTATTGTTCTTTTGTTCTTAAGTTTTACAACACGTTCACGATTCTCCTACTATTGAAGGATTGAAGCAAAGTAAATATAAAGAAGGTAAAAATATTTGTGTTTATTTTTCTTTCGGAAACAAGGTGAATTACTATATAATCTATTTTATATTTTACTTTTGATTATGCATCATTAGTTTTCTTACCATCTCAAAATCATATGAGTCCAACAAGTTGCTTTTACTTTGACCAAACTTTTAATTTGATCACTTATATATTTAAAAAGTAAAATTAGTTTTGTAAGTTAATAATTTGTGAAGAAATTGTTCTTTATGATCTTGTTTTATTAAAAGATAAATTATTGAGTTATGTGGCATATACATATTGATTGGATTATCATTATTGGTTACTTTTGTACCTCTTTATTTTTCTTTATTTAAACATTTACTTGTTGAGTTATTAATATATTATTTGTACTAACAAAATTTATTTTGTGGTTATTTTAAAATGGTTAGTAAATTATGTTAAATCTTTGTAAACAATATTGAGAAGGAATGTTAAAAGGTTTTAATTCATTTTAACTTGGATACTTTTACATGATTCCAACATGTTGTTCTAATTAATTGATTTTGTTCATTTTTCTTATGTTTTAAGTCAAATTCAGATTATATTTATGGGTTTCGATATTTATTTTTTGGTAACGCTTTGGTTTATTAAGACAATGATTGAGCGTAAGATGATGAATTCAAGTTTCATCGCACCAAGTGGGTAAGACATCGAGTTAAAGTCTTGGTGCGTCATGATAATATTATGTTGGGTTCAAGTCTCATTGATTTATGGGCTAAGGCTTCTTTATATGGATAAGACATTGGGTTTAAGTCCTAATGCACTATAGTGATAATATGATGATGACTAAGGCAAAATGATGAACTTTTGGTGAAAAGTCATGAAATCC
>JAJONR010011686.1:0-24445 GCA_029582245.1 Solanum etuberosum | reverse complement strand
ATGTGGTTTCTTGTCCTTCTGTTACTATGTGTTGTTGTTTGTAGTTTGATTATTGTATTGTTTTATTGTAAATCTTAGAATAAAATATATATATATATCCAAACACAACTTCAAAATCACAACTTTAAGAGCTCAAATTTCAAGTTTCTAACTTCAGAATCTATGGCCAAACGCTAGCTTAGATTGATGGAGAAACATCATTTATAGTTTCTCCTTTTGGTCTTTCTTGGAACTTGAATCCTAGCTTGCATGATTCTTTTTCCTTTTTAGTGATGGCCCTAGCTTGCTATGTATGTCGACTAATCTACTAGGTTTCCAGCTATAGGTCAGTATATGTGGCAGTGGCGGAGCTATTGATACCCCTTTGTTTGGGACTGGGGCGTAGTTGTTGTTGGACGTCAATGTTTAGATTGATGGAAAACATCATTTAGAGTTTTTCTTCCGGGTGTCTCTCTTGGAACTTAAATCGTAGTTTGCATTATTCTTTTTCCTTTTTAGTGATGGCGCTAGCTTGCTATGTGCGTCAACTAATCTACTAGGTTTCCAGCATTCGTTCAGATTGTGTGGCAGTGACGAAGCTATTGATATCCCTTCGTCGGAAAATTAGAATGTGCAAATAGTTCAATTTCTTTTTATGTATAAATACTATATATGTTGTTTGGGACCGAGACATAGTTGTTGTTGTATATACTATATGTTAAATCCTCTAGCCTTCTTCGTGTGTTACTTCTTTCTATTTTGAATCCTCTTAGTACAAGTCCTGGCTCGTCACTGATATGGCATTCAACTATACTATGTCTTAATTGTTGTGTAATTGCCTTTAGGGATCAAGCACAAAGAGAAGTACAGTTTAATGAAAGTAGCTGCCCTAATTGAAAATGCTGCCAAAACTCGAGCAAGAGTTGTTGATCTTCACAACAAGTTAATGGACAAGATTGAATGGCTTCCGTTGTCACTTGGGAAATTGGTGAATGTCACTGAGCTAAACGTTGCCGATAACCGAATTATGGCTCTTCCAACTACAATTGGTAGCCTTAATGCCTTAACGAAGCTCGATCTTCACTCCAACCAAATTATAAACCTTCCTGATTCATTTGGTGAGCTAATCAATTTGACTGATCTCAACCTTCACGCGAACAGGTTGAAATCGCTGCCAGCTTCTTTCAGGAACTTAGTAAATCTGATTGATCTTGATTTGGGTTCGAACAGGTTCACTCATTTGCCTGATTTTGTTGGGAACTTAACCTCCTTGAAGAGACTAAACGTGGAAACAAATCAGCTCGAGGAACTTCCTTACACAATAGGATTTTGTTCTTCCCTTGTAGAACTGGGATTGGATTTTAATCAGCTTAAAGCTCTCCCTGAGGCGATGGGAATGCTCGAACACTTGGAGATTCTAACACTACACATTAACAGAATTAAAGGATTACCAACGACAATGGGGAATCTTTCTCGCCTCAGGGAACTTGATGTTAGCTTCAACGAAGTTGAGAACATACCCGAAACATTCTGTTTTGCTGTCAGCTTGGAAAAGCTTAATCTTGCAAACAACTTTGCAGACTTGAAAACTTTACCAAGATCAATCGGGAACCTTGAGAATCTTGAAGAGCTTGATATTAGCAACAGTCAAATAAGAACGCTGCCCGACTCCTTCAGGCTCTTGTCAAAGTTGAAAACTTTTCGAGCTGATGAGACTCCGCTAGAATTACCACCAAGGCAAATTATAAAGCTAGGGGCTCAGGTGATTTTTATGCTTACTATGTTTCCTGTCAATCAATCTTAGACTTATGGTAGTTTTTAGAGTTAATAGTCAAAAACATACCTGAACTATCGCCTTTTCCCGAGTTTCACACCCAACACTATCAACTCTTCCCTTTTCCTACATGAACTATCACCATCTATGTGTTAAAACACACCTCAACTATCGCGTAGGAAAAGGAAAAAAACTGACGGTTGAGCTATTGAGGTGTGTTTTAATACATAGATGGTGATAGTTCAAGTAGGAAAAGGGAAAAAGGGAACATCTGATAGTTGAGGTGTGAAACTCGTAAAAAACGATTGTTCAAGTGTTTTTTTGACCATTATCTCTAGATTTTCTAACTTGTTTCGTTTTCTTCTTTTTTCTTGCCATCAGGTTGTTGTAGAGTACATGGCTGATTTCGTTGCTAAGAACGAGCTTCAATTGCAGCGGCCAAAGAAAAGGAGAGCTTTCTTTTCTCTGAGTTGCCTATTTCCTAACACCGAGAGGAATAGGCGGGTCTAGAGCAGGTACTGTGGGTTGAACTGAACCTAATGCTCGCGGATCGAACTATTTGTACATCCTGCAAAAAACATTTGAAAACGTATACATATTATAGGATCTCACTCATTCTGAATCCCCTGACTCTAGATCCTGGATTCGCCTTAGTGAGAGGTGTCGGATACCTTCAGAATCCATCAAAGCAATCCGGTTTCATTACTTCTATGTACACACACATATTTATATATGAAAAGTTGTTCCAAACTGTAATGATATAGCTAGCTAAAATACTGTTTCTTATAAGACTTGAATTGAGTGAAGATATGTTTCTCATTTCTAATTATAAAAATACAACTGTCTCTGTCTCTGTGTGACATATAGGTCACGGGTTTGAACCGTGGTATCAGTCATTAATGCTTGCACCAGGGTAGTCTGACTACAACACACTTGGACCTTGTGTGAGCTCGTTATGCTTTGTGCACGGGGTGCTCTTTTTTAAAAACCATAAAAGTCTCATCAAGTCCTAAAAACTGCTAACACACCATTTTGCTAAAACACAAACAAAACAAAAGGGTAACATAATAGAAATTGCACATTTTTTTTTAATTATTATTAGACTCTAGAAATAGAACAATCTTTTAACAGAACTTCAAAAATTATACCTTCACTATAAGTTCCACCAAGTCCTTTTTTCCAAAGTTTTCGTTAAATCTAATTGACATAGTTTGTTAAACATTTGATGGAGATAAAAAAAGAAGAAGCTTATTTTTGACAAATTTAAAGGACTTATAAAGAAGAAAAGAAATCACTTACGTATATCTTATCGTACGCAGGTATATGAGATAGCCAAGGTGCATGCAATTATACATGCGTCATTGAAAAGTAAAAAATAATACTTACGAACTAATTTGGTGTAATTTTTTTTCTTTCTAATTTTGTGAAATATCGCATTTAGAAATTCATTTACTTCACACTTTAAATAGAAATAAATTATAATGCTGACATATTAGGTAGAGATATGTGATATTTGAATAGGTAAATTAATACATATGACCTCTTTAACCCTAAAATAAGATGAGTTGAATATCAAGATATCAAACGATATTGTTAACAAGAGCTTTTGAGACTCATCAGTATTTAATTTTTGGGGTACTTTTGATTTGTTGAACGAGAGTCCTATGACCAACTTTCATCTATATTCGACTAGTATGATTAGATTGTTAAGGTATTTCGATTTTTCAATTTGCCCTTGGTCTTAATTTACTATAATTATGAACCTAATAATACTTATTTGCCTTGTTAATTTCTTTTATGAAATGGATATACTGAATTCAAAAACAATATATTAGAATTAATTCATAATTTTTTTTTAAAAAAATATTCACTGTTTAAAGATTGCTTGTTTGACCATTAATCTCTTGGTTGAGAATTTTTGAACTAATTAGGATTGAGAATTAATCAGATAAGGTTAACATACTTGACTAATCATAAAAAGATAACACAAGTACATTTTATTTTAAACTTATTCAGAAAAGTCAAAAAATATATGGACTTTGTTAAGAAGGGGGAAGGAGGGGCTAGGTAGGTGTGGTTGGGGTTTAGAAAATAAATTTTCATTTTTTTTCATAATTCATTTTTTATATTATTATTTTGGACTCATATGTCACAATTTTCATTTAGTTCGTCACTTTAACATGTCATTAATGAATATGTTATACGTTTTTTACATAATTGACTGAGTCATCAAAACATTTCAAAATAACATATTTTGATTCTAATACAAATATTTAAATGGTATAAATCTTAATTGAAGTGTATAAATAAAAATTATGCTAATTTTAAATTTCGTCAATTTTTTTTTTTTATTTGATAAAAACACTTTATGGATAGTAAGTACAAATTGTCCTGAATATGTATATTTTTATTTTTTACACACTCCAAGTCAAATCGATTTTTTTTCATTGTTTCAAGGTAGTACACCCCCAACCCCCTAATTAACACCTAATTCAAATAAAACTATTATGTATGGTATTGTTGTTAAGTTTGATCCCAATTGAAAAGGTTGTGTGATGAAAGTTAGAATTCAATTTCAAACCTACGAGATTTACACAAATAGAAAATTATTTATGATGTTATCGTTAAGTTTGATCCCAATTGAAAAAGTTGTGTGATTAAAGTTAGAATTCAATATCAAACCTATTAAATTTACATAAATAGACAATTATTTATGATGTTATCGTTAAGTTTGATTCTATTTAAAAATATTGTGCGAAATAATATCAAACATATCATAACAAGACTTGTGTTGCCACAACTCATAATAAATCATTAGTATTTAGATTAAAAAAATCTTGACGAATCACTTGGAGGTCTAGCATATGAATTTGTTGCAAGTTCTGGTGAATAACTAGAATTTTAGTGCAAATCATATTGTATTGTGGAATAAGCTATACATAAATTTTAGTTCATTATCAATAGTTTCTGATGGATAGATTTGTCATAACTCTCAACGAATTATTAGAACTTTAATATGTATGATATCATTTTATGTAGGCGGCTATTTATGTTAATTTCTCAAAGGGTGAAATTTCGTAAACCCTACCTATATATGTATATATATATTATGTTGTACTGTGAAAGAAACTATTTATAAATTTTGAATTGCTCACCAACAGGATGGATAGATTCGCCACAAGTTCCGACGAATCACCTGAACTTTAATACATAGGGTATATTTTACACAAACAACTATTTATGTAAATTGCTTAAATGGTGAAATTTCTTGAAGCCAACAATATATTGTGTCGTACTATGGAATAACTTCATAAATTTCGATTAATCAACAACAATTGCTGATGGAGACATTTGCAACAACTCTCAACGAATCAATATAACTTTAATATATATTGTATCCTTTTATGCAGACGATTGTTTATGTTAATTTCTCAATTGTAAAATTTCTTGAATCCGACCCATCAATATATTAAATCATATTGTAGAATAAACTATTCATCAATTTCTAATAATCACCAACAATTTCTGATAGATAGATTTGTCATAACTTTCAATGAATCACCAAAACTTTGATACTTATTGTATCCTTTTACACATGCAGTCATTTATGCTAATTCTCAAAGTGAAATTTAAATCCAACCCATTAATATCGCACTATAGAAAAAACTATTCATAATAAATTTTCGACTAATCACCAACAGTTTCTGATGGATAGATTTGCCATAATTTCACCGAATCACAAAATTTTTAATACGTATTATATCCTTTTTACGCAAATCAATTTTATGTTAATTTTTCAAATGGTGAAATTTCCTAAACACAATCCATCAATATATGGTGTCGCATCATGGAATAAACTATTCAAAAGTTCTGGCTAATCACCATCAGTTTCTGATGAATAAATTTGCCACAACTTCCAAAGAATCATCAAAATTTTAATACGTATTGTATTTTTTACGGATGCTGTCATTTATGTTAATTTCTCAAAAGGTATAGATTTGATGGATATTGTATCGCACTGTTCATTTTTTACGGATGCTGTCATTTATGTTAATTTATGTTAATTTTTTACGATCAACATATTGTATCGCACTGTTCATAAATTTTGGCTAATCATTAACAATTTCTGATGGATAGATTTGCTACAACTCAGCGAATAACAAAATATTTGATATGTATTGTATCCTTTTACGCAAACACCTCTTATGTTAGTTTCTCAAATGATGAAATTTCTTAAACACTCTACCCATCAATATATGATGTCGCACTATGGAATAAACTATTCATAAATGTCTGCTGATTACCAACAATTTTTAACAGATAGATTTTTCACAACTCCCAACGAACCGTCAGAACTCTATACCTATTATATCCGCGGACACTTATATTGAGAAATTTCTTAAATCTAACGTATCAATATATTGTATCGTACTGTAAAGCAAAATATTCATGAAATTTCGATTGATCACCAATCGTTTCTGATAAATAGATTCACCATCACAACTCTCAATGACTCACAAAAACCTTGATGTACATATTATATTGTTTTACGCGAACGACTATTCTATTAATTTTTCAAATAGTGAAATTTCTCGAACCAACGATAACATATTCAGTAAAATATTATGAACCTAATCCATCAATATTATCTCCCCTAGCCCATATAACAATAACAAGCCCATAGAAGCTCTCTAGAAGCTTTTACACATATATATATGTCCAACTCTCTCTGTGTTGTC
The DNA here is from genome assembly GCA_029582245.1 of Solanum etuberosum. NCBI lineage: Eukaryota > Viridiplantae > Streptophyta > Magnoliopsida > Solanales > Solanaceae > Solanum > Solanum etuberosum. Next base: position 17,953 of record JAJONR010011686.1, on the reverse strand, counting down.
ATTTGTAAACCTTCACTTCCCAATTCTCTATGGGTTTGTAGCCGAAGAAGGCGATAATCACAAAGCTGTAAGTATTTTTTCTTCATCTAAAATCGTATAAATGTTTATCAATTCTTGATCAAAGAATAATTTTTGGAAATTTTTTTTCATTTTTTAGTTTTGTTGGTTTTGTGTTTTCCCCTTTTTGCAGGTTTATATTGATGTTTTAGTGAAAATTGAAATTCCCAAATGAGTTCTAAGGAGAAGTATATGAGGAACAATCGAAGATCAAGATCGGCTAGAATCGATCATGATTTTAATACCCAAATCAGTAGTAACCGTAACCGTAACCGTAATTCTTTAGATTTTTCTGGAATTTCTGAATCTGGGGTTCGTCAATTGAATCCTGAGAGTGAAATAGCCCAACAGTCAAACCCGATTAATGTTGGGTCGGATGGGGATTCGGGTTCGGGTTCGGGGATTGATGAGAGTGGGTTGAATTTCTGTACTGAGGATCAATTGGAAGATATCTTGTTGCAAAATTTGGAGGTTTTGTATAGTGAGGCTGTTACTAAGCTTATGGATTTGGGTTATGATGAGGAAGTTGCTATGAAAGCTATATTAAAAAATGGTCATTGTTATGGTGGGATGGATGTTTTGACTAATATTTTACATAACTCGTTGTCGTATTTGAATAATGGGTATGTAAATAGCGGGAGTTCTTCGAGTGGAGATGAATCAGACCAACCTTTTGTTGATTTAAGACAGTTAGAGGAGTATTCGTTAGCTGGTCTGATTTGCTTGTTGCAACAAATGAAACCACATTTAAGTAAAGTGGATGCAATGTGGTGCTTGTTGGTTAGTGATCTTCATGTGGGTAGGGCGAGTGTGATGGAAATTCCTGATGGGAGTGGTCGTATTAGTGGGTCGGTGAGTGGTGGTAGTAGTAGTAGTACTAATGTGGAGGGTGTTGCTACTGGTCCTATTGGGGTTGTGCCCGCGATGTGTAGGTTTCATGGGGGCTGGGGTTTTGGGAATAGCACTGGTAATGCATATCCGTTTAATAAGTCTTTTGCAATTACCTCCGATTCTAGTTCACAGAAAGAGATTGATTGTCCTAAGAGGTTTAACCTTACTCCGTCGATGAAAACCTTGCTAAAGAGGAATGTAGCTGCGTTTACGGCTGGATTTAGGTCAAACCCTAAGTATATGCAGAGCCAGTCCCGGGTTTCCTCTAGTTCCCTGGGTGATGGGGATCAATCAAGTGGGGTTGCTCAGTCGGGTGGCTCACAAACTTCGAAAAGCCAAGATGTTGTTAACTGTGTGGTAGGTAAATTTCAAGATTTGAATCTTGATGAAAATACACAGCAGCAGGGCAAGGGCAATGAAGATCTGGACCAGAAAGATGAGATGCTTCTAAGTTTGCTCGATCAGATAAAGGATCTTGAGAAACAGGTCAAGGAAAGGAAAGATTGGGCGCACCAAAAAGCTATGCAGGCTGCTAGGAAGCTTAGCCATGACTTGACAGAGCTGAAAATGTTGAGGATGGAGAAGGAGGATATCCAGAGAATGAAGAAAGGTAAACCGGCAATAGAAGATGCTACCATGAAGAGATTATCAGACATGGAGACTAATTTAAGAACAGCAAGCGCGAAAGTTGATCGGTCAAACATGTTTGTGAAAAAACTTCAGGAGGAGAATGCAGAAATGAAGGCGGAGCTGGAGGCCTCGAAGCTAAGCGCTTCGGAATCTGCAAAAAAATGCGCGGAAGCTGCAAAAAGGGAGAAAAAGTGCTTGAAGAAGCTTGGTGTTTGGGACAAACAGAAAAAGAAGCTTCAGGAGGAAATTGCAGCAGAGAAACAAAAAATTTCAGACTTGCAAAACCAGCTGGCTCAGTCAGAGGTAGCTATAAAGGATGCTGAGGTGTGATCTTTCTCCCCTTTTCCTCCTTGATGCTTGTTATTGTTAATCTTGCTGTGGAAATGCTAACAACATTATACATCACTGTCTGAGAACCGGTTTAAGATTCTTGTGTCCTCATATTACATGGCATAGCTTTGGTGCTTCATAAAGGCTTGTCATTATTGGAAGCATTTTCGTTCTAGCCTCAGATATTTGCCTTTTTTTTTCCGTATCATGAGTTATTCAGAGTCACCAGCAAAATCTTTTAGGGAAGATGTGTCATGTACTAAGTTTTATGACCTTTGCAAACCATAGCCAGTCCTAAGTCCGACTAATTGTGTTCTTACAAAAAGAAAAAGATGTTAAATTATGTGAGGAATAGGATCCTACCAGCTCATGTCATCAAGAATTCCAAACTTAAGCATACTTGGATGAGGTTAGTACTAGGATGAGTGGTCCGCTGGGAAGTCTTTGTGTTGTATCCCTGACCGACTCAACCAGTTGAGCAAGAGTCATCAGAACTCCGAAGCTAAGTATGCTTGACAAGATTACTACTAGAATTGGTGATCTCCTGTTCAGTCATGTTGTTGTATTCCTCGCGGACTCCAACTAGTTGGAGAATATTGTAAACTATTTAGACATTTAATTATAATAAAGCTATTCAATGAGTTGATGAACCAATTTTGCTGGTCATCAGAAACCCTATGTTTTTCTTCTTTTTTTCCCACTGTAAATTGTAAGCTATATCTATTTATCACATTGAAACTGGAGGTTGTAAATATAGTGTTTTATGTCAGAAGCTGCAAATTTTTGGACCAAGTAAGAAGCGGGGAAATGCAGCATACACCCCTATACTTTTAAGATTTGGACATGTCTCTCTACCTTCACAAGGTAGGGGTAGGACACTTGCATACACACCAGTCACCACCCTCCCAGACCCCACTTGCGGGACACATTGGGTATGTTGTTGACATGCCCTCCTTTCCCAAAGACATGCCTGGGAGATACACAACTGTATTTCTCAAAATTGTGACCCTTTCAGGTTTCACTTGAGTAGTTCGAAAATGCAGTTTAAACTTCATAAACCTTTTCTTTCGATATGATGAGGCAACTCATCTTGCCTCATCTTAAAAGAATTACCTAAATTTGCACCATTTGTGCCTTCTATCAGCCAATAGACATGTTCCAGTTTCTTTCAATGCCACCAACAGTTGAATTCAGTTTTGTTTTGGAATAGTGGATATCTTTTTTTCTTTTCGAAAGCCTCGTCCATTCATTTATGTTCAAGAACATTCGAAAGCATAGTTGTTCACTCTTATCTGAAAAGGGGAAAAAGGTTGAAAGAAATGTACTTCAATTCATGTTCATCTTTTTCATGAATTCTTGGCTAATTTTTTGTTCTTTTCTTTCCTGATAAGTTGTCTAAATGTTGTGTTATGCTATGGGATTACTTGATCCTGTTGCATTATTCCGTTCAACATGTGTTTTACTGAAAAAAAAAGGTATTTGTGAACAATAGCAAGTCTCTTTGGCAGATCCTCACAAAGCGTAATTCAATGCACCCAGGCTTATCGATGCGTCTTTTTATTTCTTACTCTAGTCTATCCTTTCCTGGAGGTTACATAATTTGAACTGTAATAGTTCCTGCGCTGAACTGAACACCACATGATGAACTTGTCAATGCATAATGTTGCTAATTTTTGACAGGTCAATTGGAGGCAGGAACAGAAGGCTAGGCAGCAAGCATCTGCACTAGTGGACGAAGAACGACGTTTCAAAGAAGCAGTCGAGGCTAACAACAAAAGGAAGCTTGAGGAATTGCGCTCGAAGGCAGAAATAGACTTCCAGCGGCACAAGGATGACTTGCAAAGGCTTGAACAGGATCTTTCTCGGCTTAGAGCATCTACTGAGCTGCAGAATCAGTCTGCTAATGTAGTAAAAGGTTCTAACGTGGAACAGCACCCCCATGGAGATATTGCAAGGATGTTACGTGAGTTAAATAATTCCAAGGAGGATTCTCCCGTGAAGGATGACTCTAGGGAGTGTATCATATGCATGAAGCATGAAGTTTCAGTTGTTTTCCTACCTTGTGCTCATCAAGTTATGTGTTCCAACTGCAACGACAACTTTGGAAAGAAGGGAAGAGTTGTTAAATGTCCATGCTGCAGGGTTCCAATTGAACGGAGGATCCGTGTCTTTGGTGCAACATCCTAGGCCTTCATCCCAGCCATGCTCGTAAGCAACGGTCATAGACCTTCATCCCAGCTTTTATCATAGCATGCTCGTAAACCGTCGTTTAGACTATAAAACAATGTTTTATTTCCTGCATTATCTTAAAACTTATGCTCGTAGACTATACTATCTTCAAACTTATGCTCATGGAACATATACTAAGCAAGCAGCCAGGCCAAGCGGCTCATTGTGTTGTAATGGGTACTTTTTATACAGGCTTTTCTGAAAATGTTTTTCCCATCGTAGATGGGGCAAGCAATAAAATACTCTCTTTGATATGTTGCAGGTTCTTATTTGAAATGTTTCTTTTTTAACCATTAGGGGTCATTTGGTGTGAATGATAACTTCAAATAGTCCTGGGATTAAATTATAATGCCACTTAATTTGTTGTTTGGTTGGCAAGTCCGGGGTAACTTATTCCGGGATTTATAATTAGTACCGGGATAAGTTATCCTTTCCCTTGGGTGGTATAGTAATTCCGGGATAAAATGACTAAATGACAAAAATGTCCCTTTAAACACTTTTTATACATTACTTTTCACATTCATGAAGGGTATTTTTGTAAACTTATATGTTGTTCTTAAGATTTATTATTTTGAATACAACAAACCAAACACTCAATAAAAAATAATTTTAGCATAACTTATCCCATCATAACTAAAATTCAAACCAAACGACTCCTTAGGGTGTGTTCTTACGATGAAAATATTTTCTTAGAAAATGATTTCTAAGAAAATAAGTGAATTTCTTACTTATTTTCTTGTGTTTGGTACGTAAATCAAAAATATTGTCTTTGAAATGTAGTTGTTCTTATTTTGAAAAATGTTTCTCTTTTAACCTTTAGGGTTGAGATGTTTCCATTTTAACCATTAGGGTGTGTTCGTATGATGAAAATGTTTTCTTAGAAATAGAAAATGTTTTTTTAGAAAAATAAGTGAATTTCTTACTTATTTTCTTGTGTTTGATACGCAAGTCAAAAATAGTGTTTTTGAAGTGTAGCCGTTCTTATGTTGAAAAATGTTTCTCTTTTAACCTTTAGGGTTGAGTTGTTTCTTTTTTAACCTTTAGATTGTGTTCGGTACGATGAAAAATATTTTTTTTTACTTATTTCTTGTGTTCAGTAACAAACAAAAAATATTTTCTTTGAAATGTAGTGTTTCTTTTTTAACCTTTAGGGTGTGTTTATATGATGGAAAATGTTATTCATAAAAATATATTTTTAGGAAAATAAGTGAGCTTTTTACTTATTTATTTTTGTTTAATATGCTAGCAAAAAATATTATTTTTTAAATGTAGTCATTTTTATCTTCAAATGTTACTTTTTTAAACCTTTAAGGTGTATTTGTAGGATGAAAATGTTTCTTTAGAAAATATTATTTTAGAAAAATAAGTGAGTTTCTTAGTTATTTACTCATGTTCGATAACAAAAAATATTCTCTTAGCAGTTCTTATCTGGGAATGTTTCCTTTTTAACCTTTAGGGTGTGTTATTTGTGTAACGAAAAATATTTTTTTTCAAAAAAAATTCTCTTTAAAATGTAGCCGTTCTTATCTTGAAATGTTTCTTTTTGAACATTTAGGTGTGTTTGGTATGGTAAAAATGTTTTTTTTTCTAAAAAAAAACCTTAGGGTATGTTCTATATGATGTAAAATGTTTTTTTCTAAAAAATGTCTTTTTAGGAAAATAAGTGAATGTCTATTTTTTTGTGTTCGCAACGCAGACTAAAAAATTTCTCTTTGAAATGTATCAGTTCTTTCTTGAAATGTTCCTTTTTTAACCTTTAGGGTGTGTTCGGTATGATGAAAAATGTTTTTTTAGGAAATTAAGTGTGTTTTATACATATTTTTTTGCGTTTGGTATGTAAGCATGTTTTCTTAGAAAATGTGTTTTTAGAAAAATAAGTGAGTTTCTTACTTATTTTCTTGTGTTCGTTATACAAGTAAAAAATATTTTCTTTGAAATTTAGCCGTTCTTATTTTGGAATTTTTCGTTTTTAACCTTTAGGGTATGTTGGTTGAAAATGTTTTCTGAAAAATGTTCTCTTAGAAAATGTTTCTTTTTGAAAAATAAGTGTATTTCATACTTATTTTCTTCTATTCGGCCGAAAACAAAATATATTTTCTTTCAAATGTATTAGTTCTTATCTTGAAATGTTTCCTTTTTACTCTTTAGCGTGTGTTCCCTAAGATGGAAAATATTTTTTTGAACTTTTTTTGGAACTAACATATGTGAGTTTCTTCATTAGTTATTTTCTTTTATTCGATATGTAAGTATTTTTTTTGAAATATAGCAGTTTTTATCTTGAAATGTTTCTTTTTATCTTTAGGGTGTGTTCGGTACAATGAAAAATGTTTTTAAAAATTTTTCAAAAAAATAAGTAAGTCTTTTACTTATTTTCTTGCGGTGGTATGCAAGTTAAAAATATCCTCTTTGAAATGTAGCCATCCTTATCTTGAAATGTTTTTTTTTTTTTTTTATGATGTGAAACTGTTTACTTAGAATATTGTTTTGTGTTCGGTTGGTAAGCAATACATTATCCTAAAAATCTTTATATGTAATCTAGACAAACACAATGAAAGATGGAGTTGTAGGGTGGTGGGGATAGGAGCTATGAGGTGGGGGTGGGGGTGAAAATGAGGTGTCGTAAAGGATGGGGAGGACATAATAGGAAAATCATTTTTCTCATTTTTAATAAGTTTGTTTTACGAGAAAAAGTATTATTCAAAATATTTGACTAATCAAATAAAAGAAAATCGAAATATTTTCGTTCATACCAAACACACCCTCCGAAGGAATGAATCTTAAGAAAAACCAAGAGTGTTGTTTTTTACCTATCAAATTATGATTTTGGGACTAGTAGTATTGGTGAAAGTATAACTATCTACAGCAGTAACTACCGCCTCCTTCCCCGACCTTTGGTTTAGTAGTAAGAGCATAATGCCTCCTTCCCGAACTTTGATTCAGTAGTAAAAACATAGCGTGTGGTGTGCGTGTCACGAATTTAAATCTTGTCATGGATCAGTGTCCATGAATGTTAATTACTCACTCTTTCTAACTTATTTGATACACTTTTCGTTTTAGTCTGTATGAAAAGATTGATAGTACTTTAACTTTCTCTTTTTACCGCAATGAAATGATCAATATAACCACACAAATATTAGTGACTCATTTTAGGTCACAAATATCAGAAGTTTTATTCTTTTTTTCTTAAACTCGCGATCAGTCACATAAATTGAAACGGATGCGTACCATATGTCCCGACTACGATATGACACGTGTCGCAAATGAGTGATCGACACATGGTACAATTTGGACGGATGGTTTATAAGAGAGGGGAAGTTGAGTTGCACGAGAAAGAATCAAAAGTCAAAGTGTTTTTAACAGCCCAGCTGTTTTGAGAACAACATCACATAGGATACCTTTTTTCTCAACTCGATATTCGATATTTATATTAAAGTCTCGATTTTTTAGATTCGTGTTATGTAAAATTGATAAAAAAGGAAGCGATTCCTAATATTATTATATCATACTCAAAGCTCGAACCTGAATCCTTTAAATTGAAATAAAGAAATAATCATATTCATCTCACCACAATCTTTATTATAAGTACATCCGATTGTTATAACCCTAATAAAACACACACAATAATCTTTACTATGAGTTTAACAAACAATTTTTTATTCATTTAGCTTGCGATATTCATATCGGAGGTCTGACTAATTCAGATTTAAGTTATTTAAAACCTATTAAAATGAAGAAAAAAAATGCTCCCCACACGTCAAGATTTTTTATATATATATTCAAAACTCGAACTCGAACTCAAACTCGATTTCAAATCTTATTCATCCCACCCTTAAAAAAAAAAAAAAAAAATTCCCCAACTATTTTTTCCATTAGTAGCTAATTAGTTAAAATCAACCACTTTTTCACCCTTCACAGCTTATAACCCGTGATATCTAACTGGAATAATTTGAACCATTTGAAAGGGTATACACAATAATTTCACGAAGAGTTTATGTTTTGTGTACTGACAATTTAAATAATTTTTATATTTATGTAACTCTAGATATCATTCATGTTATTGACAACTTATAATATAGTAATAATATGTTATAATCGGTTAAATTATGTAAACAGAATTTTTAAAAACATTATTAGTGTATGTAATTTAAATTCTTTTGTGAAATCAAGTAGTATAAAATTTCTGTCAAATAATATAATGTTGAAATTAGTCTTTATTATGTATTCGTTGTGTCTTTTTTTAAAAAAAATTATTTCCTCTTATATAGTATTACATGCGTCTGGTAAATAATTATAATTCCATTCGTGAATATATATATATGTATATATATATAAAACAAATTTAGTAAAAAATCTATTGTAAATTTGTTTGTTGGAAATTCATCTTGACTCGAAATGGGAGCAGATTTTAAAAAGAATTTTAGAGTCTGATCGAGTGTCTAGGGTTAGTATGAAGGATCTCTTAATGCATAAACGTTCCCCTCTTTCTTTCCTTTTTAATGGTGATATACTAATATTTAACCTAGTAGATTATTATAGAAATCACAATATCAACAATATATCCAACTTAAAATACACACAATTCTTATTTTTACCTTGTGAAACTGTGAAAGTAGAGCGAATATTTCTAATAATCACTTCCTTTCACCTAAATATTTTTCCACATACAAGTTAGTTTTACTTTCTTCTCTATTTTGACTTTATTTTGTCCATATATTAAAAAGCTAGTGAACATATTTAATATCTCAAACTAACTTTATTAGGAAACATGTGAACATACCAAACATCATCACACCTCTCTTTTTTTAATGTAATAAATTTAAAGCAATGAAATCCCTCCTCTATAAATCCCAATAATTTTCAAGAAACAATAACCACTCATTTATACATATTTTTGCATGGCCTAACCATTTTATAACTAAAAAAAAAAGGTGCAAAAATACCCAATATGGTAGTGGAAATGGAATTGAATAATGGAGAAAATACTACTAATAATTGGGTACCAATTATGAAGAAATTACAAATGAATGTTCTTGGTGAAAAGATGAAAAATATTCCAAAATTAACATGTAGAACAATTTGGAGAGTTGGTAAAGAAGATCCAAGAAGGGTAATTCACTCACTAAAAGTTGGAATTTCATTAACATTGGTTTCATTGTTGTATTTGATGGAGCCATTGTTCAAAGGATTTGGAAGTAATGCTATTTGGGCTGTCATGACTGTGGTTGTTGTCCTCGAATTCACTGCAGGTAAAACAATATTTTTTTTATACTATCAGTATAGTTTAACGTGTTATCACTAAGTTTTTATCAACTCGTATATATATTCCTAAACGTCTAGATATGTAAGTCTTTTGAATAAATTTACTTGTAATCACGTTATACGTAACTTGATTATACAAGTATATATATTTTTATACTATCGGTATATAAAAGTTAAATTCGTGTATTTTTTTTTTGTTTTAATAATAGGGGCAACATTGTGCAAAGGGCTAAATAGAGGATTGGGAACACTATTAGCAGGATCATTGGCATTTTTGATTGAATATGTTGCCACAAAAACTGGCCACGTATTTAGAGCTATATTTATTGGAGCTGCACTTTTTTTTATTGGTAAGATTTTATTTTATTAGTTGATGCAAATGGAGAATTTTTTTTTAAAAAAATAATTAAGAAAAATGTTATTTCCAAGATTTCATCTAGAATTAATAACACATAAAAGAAAAAGAGGAAAAATTGATTCGTTTTGTTGAATTATACTCCCTCTGTCCACTTTTAATTGTCATGTTGCATTTTTCGAAATTCAATTTGACTAATTTTTTTAAGTTAAATTAGATTACATTAATTCGATATTATAAACAAAAAAAATTAGATATTCAAAAACTATACGAAAAGTACTATAAATTCCAATCTTTAACATATCAATATGATGAAAAAATACATCGTTAAATGTTAGTCAAAGTTATTATCGTTTGACTCTAAAAAAAAAAAACTATGACAATTAAAAATGGACGGAAATAGTATGATCATTTCATTTTTTAGACATGAAGTATTTTTATTTACTTAATTGTACGTCTTTAACATGTCTCCACACTTGTTGGGTCAAATTCTTTTTCATAGTTCAGATACCATAATTTTTAAAAGAAAATAACTCTTGGTGATGTGAAATTTGAACGTGATTGTGTGATAATCTCATATAAAAGTTATACGACGAATCTTTTAGTATTTAGATAATTATCTTTTCGATATACTGACTGATTTTTATTTATTTATTAATTTGATTTCCTATTTGACAGGTGCTACAGCGACGTACATGAGATTTATTCCTTACATAAAGAAAAACTATGATTATGGCGTGGTGATATTCCTTTTGACTTTCAACTTGATTACTGTATCAAGCTATCGTGTTGATAACGTATTAAAAATCGCGAACGAGCGTTTTTATACCATAGCTATTGGTTGTGGTATTTGTCTCCTCATGAGCCTATTGATATTTCCAAATTGGTCAGGTGAAGATCTTCATAATTTCACTGCTGCTAAGTTTGAAGGCTTAGCAAAATCCATTGAAGGTAAGACGATATTTTGTAAATACGTAATTATCTTAAATATATTAATTATTTCTTTATTTTTCGATTGCCTGGAATTAAAGAGACAATTTAATGATGGGATATTATCTCTTTTAGTCCTTCAGTTATTGATAAATTTCTATTTTAGTTCTTGCAATATCTCATTAAAACATATTTAATTAATTACAAATGTGTGATTTTAGTACTTTTATATATGAATTATGTTATAATACTTGGGTTATATTTAGAACAATATTACAATAAACTATCGAGTAATTAATATTAATATATAATATAAGCTTAACATAACACACTCATAAAAGTGTACATTCTAACTAATTTAAGGTTAAATGTATTTAGTCAAATATCATAAGGATCGATCAAAATCATAATTGTTTACCCATAACCAAGAGATCAGAAGTGATTATTTGTTTTATTTTTTGAATTTGCTAATTCTACTTACTAAGAACATTCTATCTTCTATATGTATTGTAATTATCTTTTAGGTGATCTGATTATACAAAAGTTCTTTTAAAGTTCATCTCATATTCTACACTAGCATTGCTATACTATAAGTCACATAAACTATGTCTTAATTATTTGATCATGAGTAAATATCACATATGTATAGTTTTATTTGATGCTACATAATTCAATTATATTATTATATTAATGAATTATACTTTAAACTTATATATAAACTATATATGCAGCTTGTGTTAATGAGTATTTCAGCGATGAGGAACAACAAAAAGTCAAAGAAAATTCTTCAGATTTGGAGGATCCTATTTACAATGGTTACAAAACTGTTTTGGATTCAAAATCATTTGATGAGACCTTGGTAAGTTCTTGAATTTTCTCATTATAATTAAATACTATAATGTTTTAAGGACCTTATATTTGTCCTTAAAACATTCCTTTATAATATGCATAACCTAATAACTCAAAAGAGCTAAAATCCAAAACCTATAAACTTCATGTCCTGAATCCACCGTCAGTATACGACCAAAAGTAAACAATTCTGTATACGGCACTGTCATTATAAATTGTTTATTATATGAATTTCTTATTTTGTCAGTGATTATAGACCGATATAAATTACTGTAAAATTCTGCATACGCCACTGTAAGTATATGACCAAAAGTAAACAATTGAAATATGATTGGAGCAGGCATTATATGCAAGTTGGGAGCCAAGGCATTCAAGACATTGTTATAGGTTTCCATGGCAACAATATGTTAAATTGGGAAATGTTCTACGCCATTTTGGATATACAATTGTGGCTCTTCATGGTTGTCTTCAAACTGAAATTCAGGTACATATGACTTAATTCTTTTCTTTAGTTGATTGATTCTATTATATGTTTATCTTTCTATTATTTTAGGCATAATACATAAACATGTCTTTTAACTTGACTTCAACTGACATATGTGCCCTCCAACTTTGGGTGTGCACAAGTAGACACTTAAACTTGTATAAAATTGAACAAGTAGACACACACGTCTTATGTGGCATAATACATGTAGGATGCCACGTAAACGATTGTGTCTATTTGTTCAATTTTGTATAAGTTTAACTGTCTACTTGTGCACACCCAAAGTTAGAGGCATAGAATGTCAGTTAAAGTCAAGTTAAAGGGCACGTTTATGTATTATGCCATTATTTTATTAATATATTTTTTGCGCGAGGGGGAATGGGAGAGTCTAGGACCTAGGATGTGTTTGGTACGAAAGAAAATGTTTACTTGAAAATACGTGATTTTCTTACTTATTTTCTGGTGTTGAACGGAACCTTTGGCTTACCCTAATTTTCCAGGGAATGAACCATCATTCAATGTATATTGATTGAGAATCTGTGTAGGATCATTATAACATATATAAGCAAAAATATTATCTCAAGAACATCGATCAATGTATAATCTAGACAAACTATGGGTTGAGGTGGGGGTGGGGGTGCAGGGTCCTAGGGTTGGGCAAGATTACAACCTAGGGTAAGTTTGGTAGGAAGAAAATGTTTCTAACTTATTTTCTCGTATTTGATAAGTTAAACAGTAAATATTATATCAAGACCATTTATATATAATCTAGGTAAACACTATGTGGGTGAGGGTCGGGATAGGGTGGTCGAGATAAGGGGGTTGGTAGGAAGGAGACAATTAATGTGGAATGTTACTTACGAAAACTTGTTATAAAATGAATACATGAAGTTTGGTGATGATCATTATTTAAGTTTCATATATTGACTCATGTCCAAAGATTTTTAACTATATAATTATGTTATAAGTGATCTGATTATGTAAATATTTTTTTATTCAGACTCCTCGATCGGTTCGAGCAATGTTCAAAGATCCATGCATAAGACTCTCAGGAGAAGTAGCAAAAGCTCTAAAGGAATTAGGAGATAGCATAAGATATCGTAGACATTGTTCACCAGAAATTCTATCTGATCATCTTCATGAAGCTTTACAAGACCTCAACAAAGCAATAAAATCCCAACCAAAACTCTTCATTGGTTCAAAAAACAACACAAACAAGCTAACCCTAGCGACTGTCGTCTCTAAAGGACAGTCTGGTGCACTAAACTCTCGTAGTGTTTCCTTATCAAGCGTGAAGACAGACACGTCCGCGTTGCTTGATTGGAAATCCAAATTAAGAGGTGGTAGTAGTATGACTCATGAAAATTCAAAATTGAGGCCAACATTGAGTAAGATTGCTATAACAAGTCTTGAATTTTCAGAGGCATTGCCATTTGCTGCTTTTGCTTCTTTGTTAGTGGAAATTGTGGCAAGGCTTGATCTTGTTATTGAAGAAGTTGAAGAATTGGGAAGAATTGCACATTTCAAAGAGTATAATGATGATGATGAACATGTTGTTGTGGAAATTGATAAAAAAAATTCAAGGCCTTTACCAAATCAATTGCCAACTCAAGATTCAGGAGATTAATTAATTATATAATTGTCATAATTAGGAAATTTTTTTATAATTTTCATGGTTGATCTATTGATTAGTGAAATGTACTAATTATTAAGATATACTTGTATGATTGATGACTATTTTTTCTTATTTTGGTTGAAATGGTATTTTCCGATGTCACGTCATTAAAGAATGACCGCGATATATCACTTTTCAGCTTGAATGACCTTTTGAGTTAAATAGTATGTTTTCATCTATCTTCAATAGTTTATAAGTTATCGTTTAAGGGATGAACTCCAACTTATAGTGAAAAACAAATACTTTAGAAGTATTTCCATTTGCCAAAAATAACACTAACAAATTAATTCTAGTGACTGTCGTCCCTACTTGAACTAACAACCATGCTAGCAAGCGCTTCCGCTTCGCACCGAACTCTAAGCGGACCCTTCTTCGGTCTCTTGAAGCGGGGAGGAACCCGCTCAAGGATTTTTCGTTCTCCATCAAATACCAAATCTTTTGGAAAGATTTGTATCTGCCCCCCGTCTTACTGCGGCTGCTGGCACGGAGTTAGCCGGGGCTTCTTCCTCGAGTCCTGTCATGATCGCGCACATAGCTCCTGTAAGGATTTCCTTATCGATACGTGGCTCGAGTGGAAATCCAAATTAAGGGGTATAGTACTCATGGAAATTCCAAAAAGAATTATGAGAGGAAGTCATTGTGGCCTACATTGTGCAAGACTGCTATAATAAGTCTTAAATTTTCAAAATATTGCCATTTGCTTCTTTGCTAGTGGAAATTAAGGCAAGGCTTGATCTTGTAGAAATCAATATGAATGTTTCATATGGAAATCAACAAGGCTTGATCTAGTAGAAATCAATATGAAAAAAACTTTATACGACCTGCGTAATGAGTTGGGGAAGCATTGCGTATAGTCCTATCTTTTTTAAGGCATATTTTCGTATTTACGAGCCAACTTTTAGAAATTAGACGACTTTCTTGTTTTTTCGTGTGTATTAGCCCATTGATATGGCGCCTTAAAGCATCCAACATTTTTTTCTGAAAAATCTTTATGAGAAACTCCGTAATGAGTTGGGGAAACATTACGTATAGTCCCACCATTTTTAAAGCATATTTTCGCATTTACGGGCCAACTTTTAGGAATTACGCGAATTTCTTGGTTTTCGTGTGTTAATTCCCATGGATCTGGCGCCTTGGAGCACCCAAAAAAAATTTCTGAAAAAACTTTATGAGGACCTCCATAATGAGTTGGGGAAGCATTACATATAATTCCACCATTTTTAAGGCATATTTTCACATTTACGAGCCAATTTTTAGAAATTACGCGACTTTCATGGGTTTCGTGTGTATTAGCCCGTGGATTTGGCGTCTTGGAGCACCCTAAAATTTTTTCTGAAAAACTTTATGTGGACCTTCGTAATGAGTTGGGGAAGCATTACGTACAGTCCCACCATTTTTTAAGGTATATTTTCACATTTACGAGCCAATTTTTAGAAATTACGCAACTTTCTTGATTTTTTCGTAATTATTAACCCATGGATCTTGCGCTTTGGAGCACCCTAAAACTTTTTCTGGAAAAACTTTATGAAGACTTGTGTGATGAGTTGGGGAAGCATTGTGTATAGTCCTACCCCTTTTAAGGCATATTCTCGCATTTACGAGCCAACTTTTAGAAATTAGGCGACTTTCTTATTTTTTTTCGTATGTATTAGCCCATGGATTTGGCGCCTTGGAGCACCCAAAAGGTTTTTCTGAAAAAACTTTATGAGAACCTCTGTAATGAGTTGGGAAAACATTACGTATAGTCCCACCATTTTTAAGGCATATTTTCTCATGTACGAGCAAACTTTTAGGAATTACGCAACTTTCTTGGTTTTTCATGTGTATTAGCCCATGGATTTGGCGTCTTTGAGCACCCAATTTTTTTTTCGGAAAAAACTTTATGAGAACCTCTGTAATGAATTGGGGAAACATTACGTATAGTCCCACCATTTTTAAGGCATATTTTCACATTTACGAGTTAACTTTTAGGAATTACGTGACTTTCTTTGTTTTTCCTATATATTAGTCATGGATTAAGCGCCTTGAAGCACCCAAATTTTTTTAATGAAAAAACTTTATGAAGACCTCTATAATGAATTGGGGAAGCATTACGTATTGTCCCACTTTTTTAAAACGTAAATTTTCGCATTTACGAGCTAACTTTTAGAAATTAGGCGGCTTTCTTGTTTTTCGTGTATATTATTAGCCCATGGTTCTGGCGCCTTGGAGCACCCAATTTTTTTTCTGAATAAACTTTATGACGACCTCCATAATGAGTTGGGGAATCATTACATATAGTCCCACCATTTTTTTAAGGCATATTTCCCCATGTACAAGAAACGTCATAGTTTTTAGATATTTGAACTTGGAACCACTAAGAGTTATGTTATAGTGGAATGGAGATAAGATTCTTTCATCCTTAATTAAATGTTTTGAATTTGAGCTTTGAATATAAAAAATCTGAACTTATCGAAACTCCAATACGAATTTTGAATGAGGAAAAAAAGATACTTTAAACTTGGGATCAATCATATAAGCATCCTCTTGGGGACAACAAAAATTAATTTCATCAACTTATAGAAGAGGGCATGTGGCAATATAGACTAGTAATTTCATTGTCAAAAACAATGTGAAGACAGTGATGGATCAAATGTTTGATTGTTGATTTTTGGTTCTATTCATTTTATTTTTTTGGGTCAAAAATTGAAAAATTATTTTATGACTGATAGCATATAGTATATACTTCTAAGTCAAATTTTTGCATTTAATTATGTGTTAAAGTATGTGGGCTACTACTCTTGGATTTTTTGTTAGGTCAATAGATATAAGACAATAGATTGAGACCTTGGTATATAATTATTGTACAACATAATTACATATTTGTACACAATAATTTTCATAAAGATTAGTGTGAAACTTTTGTTATAGTCGAAAATTTATGAGAAACAATTTTTTTTATCCCCATAAAAAGTAGGAGTAATATATGTGTATAGGTATACTCATCTTTTCCAGATCCATTTATAAAATTATACTGTGTATATCGTCGTTGTTGTTCAATAAAACTTTTCTTCCCATATTTAAAAGTTCTGCAAATATTAATCATCAAGGAATTCATTAATCGTCCATTTTTCAGAGTTTTACACTACAACAAAAATAATTTTTAGTGGCAATAAATATGCACATTGACAAAAAATGTTAAAGCCTTATTTGTTAATTGTCATTGGATCTAATGTAGCTAAAAACTTTAGGGACATTTACAAAGAGTGATAATTGTCCGTGAAAAAAATATTTAAAGCAATTAAGCTATTGTCATTAATTAATCGCTGTTAAAAATCATTTTTGATATAATGTTAATGGAATGTGAAAATGTATAAGTGCAATTGACAGTTGAATCAAATTTTGACCATTATTTTTATATTCATAACGGAGAAGGGTCTAAAATACCCTTCAAGTATTTGAATTGGTACAAAACTACCCTCCATCCACCTATCGGCCCTAAAATACCCCTGACGTCCACCTTTTGGCTCAAAAATACCCTCGATGTTAATTTTTTGACTCATATTTGCCCTTATTTTTAATAGCTCCCTTAAAGTAAAATTATTAAATATTTATTTATTATATTGCTTAATGTGATTGGTCCAAATTTAAACCCTTCTCAAATTTATAATAAAAATGATATTTTTTAAAATTCTATTTTTCTATAAAACAACTTATGATTCATATTTTGACCCGATACACTTGAAAATAATATTGAAAAAATAACTTCATGATATCTTCCTATTAGCCTGTTTTAAATCAACCCCAATTTATTATAACGTAACCCAACTCATAAATGGGGATCCAACTAAAATCCATACTTACCCCGACTGATTTTCCATCTAAAAATATTATTATTTTCATTAATATAAATTTTTCTCTCAATTATCCAAATGTCTTGTTCATCTTCTCTTTTATTCCTTTTTTTAATCTCTTATTCTTAATTAGGATATTCGGGACTCAAACTTGAAATGAACTCAAATATTTATATTCTTTTAATTAGTATTATTGTCATGATGGGATGAGGGTGGGGATAAAAGAAATGATTATTTTTATTCTTTTATTTTTAATTTTGGGTACACACAAAAAAATGTAATATTTGTACATATTTGCTTGACTAAGTCATCTTTTATTGAACTAATTATTTCTATATGAATGCATCGTTATTTTACTCCTTTTTTTCTCTCTTGTTTGACATAAATTAAAAAAAAATTAAAATTGTGGACAAGATCCAAATAGAAAAAAA
>JAJONR010011685.1:0-31193 GCA_029582245.1 Solanum etuberosum | reverse complement strand
TTTTTTCTCTTTATGTCTTCCTGAATTATACTGTTGCAGGTAATATTTACCATTTTTCTCTTTATGTCTTTCTGAATTATACTGTTGGAGGTAATATTCACCTTTTTCTCTTTATGTCTTCCTGAATTATACTGTTGGAGGTAATATTTACTTTTTTCTCTTTATGTCTTCCTGAATTATACTGTTGGAGGTAATATTTACCTTTTTTCTCTTTATGTCTTCCTGAATTATACTGTTGGAGGTAATATTTACCTTTTTTTCTCTTTATGTCTTCCTGAATTATGTTGTTGGAGGTAATATTTACTTTTTTTCTCTTTATGTCTTCCTGAATTATACTGTTGGAGGTAATATTTACTTTTTTTCTCTTTATATCTTCCTGAATTATACTGTTGGAGGTAATATTTACCTTTTTTCTCTTTATGTTTTCTTGAATTATACTGTTGGAGGTAATATTTACCTTTTTTCTCTTTATGTCTTCTTAAATTATACTTTTTGAGGTAATATTTACTTTTTTTCTCTTTATGTCTTCCTATTTATCAGTCTTGAACAGATAAAATTCCAAAATTCAATATATTTTCGAGATAGACCCCGACAGCAGCAGCGTGTTGATGAGATTCCGTGACTTAAGACAGTGTCAATCTCGAGTAGGCTAGCACCTAATTAAGTTGGCTAGTTTGATAGCAAGTTCAGGATCACTGCTGCACTTGACAGCATAGAAAGGTAGAGTAGTGTTCTGTTGCTGCTTCTATGCTTTTATTGATCTCTTTTATATAGTTATAGAATGCCCATATATGCCGAAAATAGCTTACGCTTATGAAGTATCGCTTATGTTACAAAATTGCAGGAAGACATCTCGTGCTCGAGCTCGTCCATGTTTTCTCTGTTCTCATTTTGTTCCTTAGTTCGTTCTATTCATACCAGTGCAGAATGAATTGAAACAAAAGGAATATAGCTTTACAGACTTCACATTGCAAATAGACTAGAAACGTTGAAATGGGACAAGGTATGCTCTGCTTATAGAGGCAGAGTTGTACTACCATAACTCAAAAACATTCATTACACATTAAAAGTTGACAGGTCTATAGCTAAATTACACTAGAAACATAGAGAAAAACATAATATCCAGGAGGAAATAAGACTAATTAAATATCTAAACTATGTCAATCTTCGGAAAAGTGTATGAGACTTGAGAACTTTCTCTAATGACAGTCTTGAGTGAGTAAAAACTTGGGATGTAGCTAGTCGCTGCAAGTCCAAGGTACACTTTAACCTTCGTAAACTTCTTTTCTTTTGGGTTGTAAGAAACTACTTGTGTGCCACGATCCCTTTGCATCAATATTTCTCCATCTTTCCAAGTTGAGATTGGTATAAATCTATCACAACTGATATCAGGTTGAATAGTATCCTTCAATATGCGATCTTTAGTCCAAGATTCAGCTATTCCGTACTCTTTCATCCACCATATATCAACATACTGAGTATCGTTAGTATCACAAAAACATAGACAATTTCCCAACTCTACTAGCATCAAGCAGGAGGATGAAGTTTCCAGACCACACGGAGCTAATAGGGACTTTACCTCTTCTGTCAAACAGTTAAAAGAGTAAATGCTGTCATTTTTTTCCGAATTCTTCCAATGAACAACACCATTGACGTTAGCGTTACTGAATGATACACATAGAGGTTCTGGAGCTTCGCCCACATATCTCCATTTTTCATCAACTCCAAGAGTATAAGCCTCCAATTCTGATACTTGTAGATGTCTATCAAAATTACTAACTACTCATCTCAATACTTTATACTGCCGAGAGACTTCACTAAAGCAGAATGCATAAGCAACACAAATTCTTTTCTCCCGTTCAGGCAATTTAAACTTGAAATACTCACCCAATAGAGGATTGCTAATGTAAACCGAATGATTAGTTCCACCATGACCATTCAACAAACAAACGAACCCATTACATGAACCAATTAATCTCACGTTGGGTGAAGGGAGATGAAACTTAGGGCTTAACCCGGGTAAGGATCATCTGCTTTGAGTTCCACAAGAAACTGGACAGAGTAACCAATCGAAAGCAAAAGGCTGGGAAAATTAGATGATGATCTTTTGTGATACATATTAAAAAATAATGGGTCGGAAGTTAAAAGATATACCACAGTTTACAAACCGTCTTACAACAAAAAATGGACTTGATTGGTAATCTCGAAAGAATTTCCAACATAATCTCACTTGAAAGGTCCATGATCATGGTGACATGAGAGATTGTTCTTCCTTTGCAATCTCCCTAGAAAAGATTAGAGCTTCGAGGGTCCATGACTATCACTTCTTTTGAACAAAATGGTCTACAATGTCCATGACTGTCACTTCTTTTGAACAAAAAGGTCTACGATGTTCGGCTAGGGCTAATGCAGAGAAAGTTTTCCACTATGAAAGAAAAGAAAAGTGTACAATGATTTAGAATCCCAATTACATTCCTATTTATAAATCTCAAGTAGTCCCAAACCTATAAGAAAAAGGTTCTCCCAATCCTAAAAGGACAATATATTCCTTTCCCAAATTTATTAGAACAAACGGTTTCCTAAACCAATAGGAATTATGAGTTTCTTAAAATATACAAGGGGAAGAAATTCAAGAAATAATCAACACCTATTTAATTTCGAGTGCGTTTATCATAATAATCCAATTTTATTTTGAGTAAGTTTATCATTCAACTATGCAAACGTTGTATTGGTCAAAACAATCTGATATGATACAATATAAAATAATAGGATTATTAGGAGTGTAAGTAATTTATTATTAACTGAAAGTATGTATGTATTAATTATTTACAATTCCATGGAATAATTGTATTTATAAATTAAAATATATCACAATTCACAACCTGGAGAAATGACGTGAGTTTGAGCAGGAAAAAAAAGGAATATTATGATTATTTTTCGTCCCCGCTAAACAGACTGATTGAGTTGAGGCCTAAGTTTCACCTCCATCCGTTAGAATCGAGTATTAATAATTTTGGCAAAAAACCAAAAGTGGAAATAATTGGTTCATTTGCTTGTTGAGTGGTCAAGATGTAATCCGTAGGACACATATGTTCATTAGATGACGAGATGTATCCAGTCGATCTTTGTAGTATGTCATATCTATCATTCACTAAAGTTTCTGAATGGTTGTTTTTTTTTTGCAGATAAGCATTTACTTGTTCATAAGAAGAAGACAAGCAAACCTGTTGTTTCTGCAGATGTGTACGAGACGTTAAAACAAAGCCATAAGATTCAGATGAGGCATATCAGCAGTTTGAGATTTGTCTATATAGTGGCATAAGTAGCTTTTTGGCTAAGTCTGTACCAAAATTATTGAGTTCTACCGAACCCATATATGAATTATCACTTACATTACAAAATTGCAGGAACACATCTCGTGCTCGAGCTCGTCCATGTTTTCTCTGTTCCTATTATTTTTACTGATAGGCCAACGTTTTGTTAGTTCGTTCTATTCAGCGTTCTATTCAGACAAGTGCATAGTGAATTGAACAAAAGGAATGCAGATATGACATAATTTAAAAGCATCTATAAAACATTAAAAGTTGACAGGTCTTAAGCTAGATTATACGAGAAACATAAAAGAAAAACATAATATCCAAGAGGAAATAAGATAAATTAAATATTTAAACTAAGTCAATCTTCGGATGAGTGTATGAGACTCGTAAACTTTCCCCAATGACAGTTTTGAGTGAGTAAAAACTTGGGATGTACCTAGACGCTGCAAATCCAAGGTACACTTTAACCTTCGTAAACTTCTTTTCCTTTGGGTTGTAAGAAACTACTTGTGTGGCACAATCCCTTTGCATCAATATTTCTCCATCTTTCCAAGTTGAGATTGGTATAAATCTATCAGAACGGATATTTGGTTGAATAGTATCCTTCAAAATGCGATCTTTAGTCCAAGATTCAGCTATTCCGTACTCTTTCATCCACCATATATCAACATACCGACTATTGTTAGTATCACACAAACATAGACAATTCCCCAACTCTACTAGAGTCAAGTAGTAGGATGAAGTTTTCAGACCACGTGGAGCTAACAGAGTCTTCACCTTTTCTGTCCAACTGTTAAACGAGTCAATCCTGTCTTTTTTATCCGTATTCATCCAATGAACAACACCATTGACGTTAGCGTTACTAAATGATGATTTACATAGAGGTTCTGGAGCCTTGCCCACATATCTCCATTTTTCATCAACTCCAATAGTATAAACCTCGAATTCTGATACTTTTGAATGTCCTTCAAAAATTTTAAGTACTGATCTCAATACTTTATACCGTCCTGAGGCTTCACTAAAGCAGAATGCATAAGCAACACGGATTCTTTCCTCCCGTTCAGGCATTTTAACCTTGTAATACTCACCCAAAAGAGGATTGCTAATGTAAATCGAATGATTAGTTCCAACATGACCATTCAACAAACAAACAAACCCATTACACGAGCCAATTAATCGCAAGTTGGGTGAAGGGAGATGAAACGTAGTGCTCAACACAATGTTTCTCTTTAGGGGTTGAGAATCATCTGCTTTGAGTTCCACAAGAAAATAGACAGAGTCATTAACAGTAAGCAAAAGGCTTGGAAAATTAGATGATGATCTTTTGTGATACATGTTAAAAAATAATGGTTCGGAAGTTAAAAGATTATACCACAATTTACAAACCATCTTACAACAAAAAATTGACTTGATTGATAATCTCGAAAGAATTTCCAACATAATATCCTTCGAAAATTCCATAATCGTGGTGACATGAGAGATTCTTTTTTTGCAATCTCTCTTTAAAATCATAGAGCTTCCGGGGTCCATGACTGTCGCTTTCTTTGAACAAATCGAGGTTCCACTAAGCCTAATCCCCCAAGCTAAAGCAGAGAGTTTTCTCAAAGAAAATAAAAGTGTACAATGCTTTCAAAATCCCCAAGTACATCCCTAAAAGCATAATATTTTCCTTTTCCAAATCTGTTAGGAATACCTATTTTATTTATTAAAACAATATAATACGATACAATATAAAGCAATAGGATTATTAGAAGTGTAAGTTATTTATTATTAAGTGAGGACCGTGTGTTTGAGGAATTAGATTTTGATTAGGAGACTAATACGCCTTATTATAAGGGCTATTAATTAGTATTCCTTATTTAATACTAATTATGTCTTATTTGTTTTCAAGATTTACATATCGTGGAAATTTTTTTGAAATTAATTTAATATTTTCCTTGTCTTGTTTTGACATACACAAAGTCTTAAAGATTATACCAGAGTTTGCAAACAGTCTTGCATCGGAAAATAGGCTTGATTGGCAATCTTGATAGTATCCAGGAGGAAATAAGACAAATTAAATATTTAACTATCTTAATCTTCGGATAAGCATATGAAACTTGTAAACTTTCCCCAATGACAGTGTTGAGTGAGTAAAAACTTGGGATGTACCTAGTCGCTACAAGTCCAAGGTACACTTTAACCTTCGTAAACTTCTTTTCTTTTGGGTCGTAAGAAACTACTTGTGTGCCACAATCCCTTTGCATCAATATTTCTCCATCTTTCCAAATTGAGATTGGTATAAATCTATCACACTGCTATCTGGTTGAATAGTATCCTTCAAAATGCGATCTTTAGTCTAAGATTCAGCTCTTCCATACTCTTTCATCCACTATATATCAACATACTCACTATCGTTAGTATCACACAAACATAGACAATTCCCCAACTCTACTAGTGTCAAGCAGGAGGATGAAGTTTCCAGACCACGCGGAGCTAATAGGGACTTCACCTCTTCTGTCCAACTGTTAAAGGAGTAAATGCAGGGGCGGAGGCAGCATATACTTAGGGGTTCGGATGAACCCCCTCAGCGAAAAATATTTACTATTTATGCATGGTTAAAATTATTTTTTAGATATATATAATAGATGTTGAACCCCCTTCCACTCAGTGGCGGACCCAGGATTTTTGCTCAGGGGGTTCAAAGTATAAAGAAGAAGTTCAGGTGGTAATGCAAGTGCGCGGTGAGCGTAGTAGGCCCTCGGCATGCTCTTTGTACATGAACCATAGATATTTCATTGGTTCATAAAAGTAAAGGCTAAACTAATCAAAGATATCGAGGACAAATATATATTCATAATAATTTTAGTGAATCGACTGTATTACATAAGTTAATTCCTAAAACACGTGAAAATTAAATGATGAAAAAGGGAGCAAAACGGGGAAGAAAGATATTTATCTTATCATGCTAAATTTAACTTACTTTATCATACCGTATTAAGCATTTCTTTCTACTTTTATCATGCTCCATCGATCATTCTTAAAATTTCTTGTGCTTTTTATACTTTTATTTTGTAATGTTTTACGTTATTTTTCACTTTTAAAAATTTTAAATTAGCATCCATTCAATCACATATTACTATGAAAATCGTCAAGATTCTCTAAAAGTGTGTAAGAATAGAGTTACTAATATTATAATGCATATTCAGAAGATAAATAAATAGCATCATCAATTTTTTAGTTCATATAGT
This sequence comes from Solanum etuberosum, assembly GCA_029582245.1. Taxonomy (NCBI): domain Eukaryota; kingdom Viridiplantae; phylum Streptophyta; class Magnoliopsida; order Solanales; family Solanaceae; genus Solanum; species Solanum etuberosum. Next base: position 24,646 of record JAJONR010011685.1, on the reverse strand, counting down.
TCAATTTACTAGGTTAGTCATAATTTGTAAAAAAGATAAATAATGAATAAATCAAATAAGTTTAGTTTCCATCTCTCTAAAACAGAATTAAAAATATAAAAGAAATTTCATGAATTCTATAGATTAATATTCTTAAAAGGATGTTGACGATATTTAAGTTTCTTTGTTCAATTACATCTAATTTACCTTTTTTTTATAAAAAATTATATTTCTATCTCAGTTTCAAGTTAAATATAATTTATCATTTTTTAAAAGAGTTATTCAAGTTAGTATATGAAAAAAGAGTTACGTTGAAACAAAATGAATAATAGATATAAAAAGAATAAAAAATAAAAATAAAAAGAATGTGTCTAATAAATTTAAACAAAAACAAATTAAAAAGAAGAAATTGAATAAAAGAAAAAAATAATGAAAAAAAAGAAGAAAGTCTAAGCCCAAAAGTTCTATTTTCCAAAGCATTAAAAAGAGGGGAAAAATATTGGCCTTGGGATTCAAACCCGTGACCTAGGGGCATTTGTTGAACCATTTATCCACTGTGCCAAGCTTGCACTTTTTTTAGGGGGTTCATTTTAATATATATACGCATAAAATCAGAATTTGACGTTATATATACAGTGTAATTTTTCGACGAGAGGGTTCGGGTGAACCCCCTAGGGTCCACCCCTGCTTCCACTAGTTCGTGTTTTTACTTCTCAGATTTTGAACCCCTTGTTAAAAATCCTGGCTCCGCCACTGAGTAAATGTTGTCATTTTTTTTCTGAATTCATCCAATGAACAACACCATTGACGTTAGCCTTACAAAATGATCTGCGAAGAGGTTCTGGAACCTCGCCCACATTTCTCCATTTCTCATCAACTCCAAGAGTATAAACCTCCAACTCTGATACATGTGGACGTCCCTCAAACTTACTAACTACTGATCTCAATACTTTATATTGTCCAGAGATTTCACTAAAGCATAATGCATATGCAACACGCTGAATTCTTTTCTCCCATTCGGGCAATTTAACCTCAGTCATTTATTGAAAGCAAAATGCTGGGAAAATAAGATGATCTTTTGTAATACATTTTACCAAATAAAGGGTCGGAAGTTAAAAGATGATACCAGAGTTTACAAACAATCTTACAACGGAAAATAGACTTGATTGGCAAGTGTGAAAGAATGTTGACCATAATCACTATTGGAAGGTCCATAATCCTCGTGACATGAGAGACTCTACTTCCTTTGCAATCTCCGTTGAAAAGCTTAGAGCTTTGGGCATCCATGGTTGTCACTTCGTTTGAACAGAAAGGGAGTTAGTTTATAGGATTTATGTCTTATGGATTGACTGAACTTTTATATATAGTGTGATCCTCTAAAATGACTATAGAGGCTACTTTGAGTTCCACAAGTAACCACACAGTCATTAATTGAAAGTAATTATTGAAATTTAACTAGCCGTTAGCTAATATTAATTTTTTTTTCCTAATATTATTTCTTACACCGACTTAGTATTTAGTAATTAATGAAAGTCTAACTAGCTGTAAGCTAGCCGTTGAAGTGAACTTATATATATAAGATATTACTTTGGAAACTCAAAGAATATATAATTCTTTTATCTTTCTTGAGATTCTATTGTATCTATTCCCAATTTATAGCTAGCTGTTTTTGTTCCCACTCCAAAGAAAGTACATATATTTTCTAAAACTTCTAGATACTCCATATGTTATTGTCCATTAATGTGTTTAGCATTGGAATCGTTCAAGTAAATACCTGAAGAGATCAACATGGAACTACTTCAGGTAACAAACACTTTTTCCAATGGAGAACAAAAAAAGCAAGTGATACAATAAAATTTTACTGAGAGGTAATTAGGTTTATTACAGCACATTGTCCACTAATATTAATATCTGGTGGATGAAAGAGTATGGGGTTTCTGAATCTTGGACTAAAGATAGAATTTTGGTGGATTCTATTCCTCGTGGTATGGTTGACTTTAATTTTGAACCGATACTTATGTGGAAAGATGGAGAAATCTTAATTCATAGTCGAACAAAACTAGCTACGTACAACCCAAAAATGAAGAGTTTTAGGGTGGTTAATGTTTACGGTAAGGTCACTACAACGATTACATACATTCCAAGCTTTTACTCGCTCAAGACTATCATGGGGGACGACTTTCAACTCAGAAATGTTTATCCAAATAGTGAGAAGCTAGTAAAAGCTTGGGATGTATCTAGTCACTGCAGTAACATCACGGTAAACATTAACCACCCTGAGCTTCTTCTTTTTTGGGTTGTAAGAAGCTAGTTTTGTGCGACTTTGAATCCAGATTTTTCCATCTTTCCAAATTATTAACAGTTCAAAATTATAGTTATCCATGCCAGGCGGAATAGATCCACCAAAATGCTGTCTTTAGTCAAAGATTCTGCAATCCCATACTCTTTCATCCACACGTGCTGTTTGTCGATATGATCAGTCAAACAGAGACACTTCCCCAACTCTGCTAGCCTCAAACACGAGGACGGAGTTTCCAGACCAGGTGGAGCTGGCAGGGACTTGATCTTTTCTGTCTCATTATCAAAGGAGGAAATTCTGTCATTTTCTTCGGGATCCATCAAATGAAGAGCACCAGACATTAGCCTCGCCAAAATTATACCATACAGGAGACGGAATTTCACCCACATATCTCCATTCCACACCAACTCCAAGAGTATAAACCTCCAATTCCGATACTTTAGTATGCTCCTGAACCTTTCTATTTACTAATCTCAGTACCTTATAATCTCAGTATTTGCCTTCTTTCTGTTCATTCTTCCTATGCATATCAGATCAAATTTGGTAACAAGTGCAGAGTAAATTGAACGAAAGGAATGCAACTTTGGAGACTTTACATTGCAAATAGACTAGAAAGGTTAAAATGAACACGGTATGCTCTGCTTATAGAGGCAGAGTTGTACTACCACAACTCAAAAGCATCCATTAAACATTAAAAGTCGACTGGTCTTAAGCGAGATTACATGAGAAACATAGAAGAAAAACATAATATCCAGGAGGAAATAAGACGAATAAAATATCTAGACTATGTCAATCTTCGGATAAGCATATGAGACTTGAGAACTTTCTCCAATGATAGTCTTGAGTGAGTAAAAACTTGAGATGTAGCTAGCCGCTACATGTCCAAGGTACACTTTAACCTTCGTAAACTTCTTTTCTTTTGGGTTGTAAGAAAGTACTTGTGTGCTATGATACCTTTGCATCAATATTTCTCCATCTTTCCAAGTTGAGATTGGTATAAATCTATCACAACGGATATTTGGTTGAATAGTATCCTTCAAAATGCGAGTTTTAGTCCAAGATTCAGCTATTCCATACTCTTTCATCCACCATATATCAATATATTCACTATTGTTACTATCACACAAACATAGACAATTCCCCAACTCCACTAGTGTCAAGTAGTAGGATGAAGCTTTCAGACCACGCGGAGCTAATAGGGGCTTCACCTCTTCTGTCCAACTGTTGAACGAGTAAATGCTGTCATTTTTTTCCGAATTCATCCAATGAACAACACCATTGACATTAGCGTTACTAAATGTCACGCATAGAGGTACTGGAACCTTGCCCACATATCTCCATTTTTCATCAACTCCAAGAGTATAAACCTCCAATTCTGATACTTGTGGATGTCTGTCAAAATTACTGACTTCTATTTTCAATACTTTATACTATCTAGAAACTTCACTAAAGCAGAATGCATAAGTAACACGGATTCTTTTCTCCCGTTTAGGCACTTTAACCTTGAAATACTCACCCAAAAGAGGATTGCTAATGTAAACCAAATGGACTACGTCATATAACCAACCTTCCAACAAACAAACGAACCCATTACATGAACCAATTAATCTCATGTGGGGTGAAGGGATATGAAACTTAGGGCTCAACACAGTGGTGCTCTTTAGGGGGTAAGGATCATCTGGTTTGAGTTCCAAAAGAAACTGGACAGAGTAACCAATCGAAAGCAAAAGGCTGGGAAAATTAGATGATGATCTTTTGTGATACATGTTAGAAAATAATGAGTCCGAAGTTAAAAGATTATACCACTGTTTACAAACCGTCTTACAACAAAAAATGGACTTATTGGTAATCTCGAAAGAATTTCCGACATTATCTCACTTGAAAGGTCCATGATCATGGTGACATGAGAGATTGTTCTTCCTTTGCAATCTCCCTTTAAAAGCTTAGAGCTTCGAGGGTCCATGACTGTCACTTCCTTTGAACAAAAAGGTTGAGGATGTTCGGCTAGGCCTAATCCTCCAAGCAGAAGCAGAGAAAGTTTTCTACTATGAAAGAAAAAAAAGAAGCGTACAATGATTTAGAATCCCAACTACATGTATAGATCCCGAGTAATCCCAAACCTATAAGAAAAGGGTTCTCCCAATCCTAAAAGAACACTATATTCCTTTCCCGAATCTATTAAGACAAAGAGTTTCAAAACCAATACGGATTATGAGTTTCCTAACATATACAAGGGGGAAAACATTCAAAAAATAATCAACACGTATTTAATTTCGAGTAAATTTATCGTAATAATCCTATTTTATTTTTTGAGTTGATATATCATTCAAATTCTTGATGTGTGTCCGGAAAACAATAAATCTATTAATCGCATATAATAACCTGGAGAGACAACCGTGTGTTTGAGGAATTAGATTTTGATTAGGAGACTAATGAATTAGAATAGGCCTTATTATAAGGGTTGTTACTTATCATTCCTTATCTAATACTAATTATGTCTTATTTATTTTCAAGATTAATTGTGTAGCCATAGTTATTATTATTTGAATAAAGCACTTGTACTAACAAGTGTTACAACATGTGCAATATATATCTAACACAAAACGAAAACGATCACACAGTTTAACATTATACTAAAACAGAAAAACTCCTAGGTGCAAATTTCATCGCCACTCATTTATTAGACCAAAAAGAATTCCAAGGACGATAATTGAACAAACCTAATTCTTAATTTCGCGTACAATATTCACGTCATTATTTGGAACTAGAGGTTGAGGGGATGTTGGTGGCAATGAACCTTGAATGGGGCAAAAACTTCGAAGTGTTAAAGGGAAAAGTGAACCAAAAGGGAAAATCTTAGGCCAACAACTATCATGAATGTCTAATACAGCTTTGCAACATTGAGGACCAATTAATCGAAGTCGAACAGTTAGGAAAGATGTTATAATCTCTTCAACACATCCAGGAACGTTTAACACTGATGCTAAGCATGTGGAGATATCCGGAAAAAGACCATTATCGACCTGACCACCTAAACCTGGTAAAAGACCTCCTCCTCCGAGTAATTGTGAGACGCTCGGAGAAACCTGGATCGATATACACAAGAAAATAAGTGCATAAGCATAGACATAAGTCATTTTTAGAGGATTTGGAATTTGATGAAAAATTGGAAGGAAGATTTCATATTTATATATTGTAGGATGTAACGTTAATATATGGTGGACCTTTTAATTTCTTTAAATGTCATTAATATGAAGACTTAATTGTATACATTTTAATAGTAGTAAAATTGCAATCGATTATCTTTTCAAGTTTTAATGTCTTTTAGCATTAATCTCAATGTTTATTATAGTTGCACATCCTCTAAATTAAAGAACACAAGAATTATATTGAACCTTATCGTTAAAGGGTGTAACAAAGAGTATACTTAAAATAGAGAAGTCTAAGCCATGGTCAAAGCCCAAAGGACTTAAGTTGAAAAAATAATAATTACGTAAATAATAATTTTAATAATATAAAAATGGAAACAAAATAACATTGGAGGTAGAATTCGATTTGTAAGGTGATGTTAAAAGGGGAAAATTTATTTTCACCTTTTTGGTTTTATTTTCTAATGCTTAGTCAGGCTTTATGATAGATCCTCGACTCTAGAAAATAACAGAAATGAAGAAATCAAATATATTAAATTGTTTGTAAAATATTTTAAACTCGATTGAATGCATTGAATCTTGCGATTCTTACTATGAAGAAAAATATTCAGAGTTTTTAAAAGTGAAATTAAACAATAAACCCAAATTTATAACTAGATTAACATAATTTGGATTTTTTAAAAAAGATTCTACATATGTGGAGCATAATACTGCATTTATTAATTAGGAAAAAATTAAATTTGTACTGCAAAATCTTTTCAAATTTCCATGATGAATTTGTAGATAAAATTTATGAATTTATAGTAAGGTAATCTTCAAAGATTTTTTCCATATACACCATATAAACTTTATTAAGTTCACATTTACAATAATTATTATTTAAGAACCATTCATCGGGAAAAAAAAACAATACCAAAAGCTAAAGGCAAAAATGAATTTCTTTCACTTAATCTTCTTCATTCTTATTGCTCTCTTTGTTCCTAGTAATGAAAAAATGGTTCAAGCTATTCGACCACACGAGAGTTTATTAGCAAAAAGTGAAAAAATATTTCAACATTTTTTAGCTGTTCACGAGATCTCAAGAAAGTTGAATGATGTTCGACAAGGGTCAGGATCTTCATATCGTTTGGTTCCTAGTGGCCCTAATAGAGCTGAGAGTCCGTCAGATTACCCTTCAGCACCAATTAAGCCAGACAAAAAGTTTTATAAATTGAAGGGGTAAAAGAGTTAGACTCTAATCTTATTTTGTGATTGATGCAAGGTTTAATTTAGTGATTGAATTTTTATTTTTCACCTAGTTTGGAAGTACCTATGATTATTATTAATATATGTTTATGTTGTTCTAATTGAAGAATAAATAATATTTTTATTTATTTGTATGTTTTTTTTTAATCTATGAATCATGTAATAGAAATTTAGCAGTACAAAGTTTCTTACCCAGATTGCAAGTTTATAATTATTATCGAGGATTTTATTTTGTTCAAAATGATTAATCATGTTTGTCTATATAAAAATATTTATTTTGGTATATGAATATATCATCGTGCCATTGCCACTACGAAACAAATTAATCTATAACATATGACGAACGAGGGTTATGGTAGGATGGATAAGATCCCTTCATTCTTAATCAGAAATTTCAGTTTCGAGTTTAGAATATAAAAATAATAAATATTGAATAAGAAATATATATGTTTTTTTTGAAAATAAGTTTTAACGCCTTGTTCGGATGGTCATTACCAGTTATATTGTATTATTAGTTTAATAACAATATTTGTTTTGATCGTTACTTAAATTTTATTGTATCATATTGTTTAAATCCATTGTTAGGTAATGACAAAAAAACTCATTTTGTGTAACGATCGGATTGGTGTTATCGCGTCGTTACCTTAATTTTTTCTTCTGATTTTGTTTTTACTTATTATTTAATAATTATATTTTACCTTTTTACCCTACTTTTTAATAGTAGCTCTATTTCGTAACTTACTTTTCTTAAAGGTTTATCATATCAATTATAGATGTGTGATATTATATAACGATTGAGAACGATACAATCTATCCAAAAATTATATTCATTAAAATAATACAATACAATACAATATATTATGAAATAATACATAACAACCACCCAAACAAAAATTTATCACATTCAGTTTAATATAATCCTTATGCTAACCGTTTATGAACGAAAATACTAAATATAACAAATATTGTCACTTAGTAAATATCGTATAGATTAATGGTACTCTCTTAAAAGGCATTAAAACTTAAAAAGAAAATTAATTACAACTATTAAAATGTACAATAAAGTTCCCATATTAAAGACATTTAATTTAAAGGGAGGAAAAAGTAACCATATATCTTACCATATAAATATGGCATATCCTCCTTTCCAAATTTTCATCAAATTCCAAAATACAATATATTATAATCAACTTATATATTCGATAAGAAAAATGACTTCTGTTTATGCGTATGCACTTATTTTCTTGTGCATATCGATCGAGGTTTCTCCGAGTGTCTCACAATTACTTGGAGGAGGAGGCCTTTTACCAGGTTTAGGAGGTCAGCTTGATAATGGTCTTTTTCCGGATATTTCCAAATGCTTAGCATCAGTATTCAATGTTCCTGGATGTGTTGAAGAGATCATAACATCTTTCTTAACTATTCGACTTCAATTAATCGGACCTCAATGTTGTAAAGCTGTATTAGACATTCATGATAGTTGTTGGCCTAAAATTCTTCCTTTTGGTGCACTTTTACCTTTGACACTTAGAAGTTTTTGCCCCATTCAAGGTTCATTGCCACCAACAAACCCTCAAACTCTATTTCCAAATAGCGACATGAAGATTGTACGCAAAATTAAGAACTAAGTTGTTTAATTATCGTCCTTCGAATTGTTTTCAATAAATAGGTGGCGATGAGATTTGCACCTAGTAGTTTTTAATTTGCTTTTAGTACAATGTTAATCTACATAATCATTTTCGCTTAAATAATTAAGTTGTTAAAGAATGCGTATTTTTATTTATTTAATTATGCTTTCAATAGATTTACATAATACAAATCTTGTGAGATCTGTTACCTTCTTTGAATTCACAAAGAATAATTTCATTACTTGACGAAATTTTCCTGGTATTTATACTTAAATCACGCACGATTTCCATCAAATCAAATAAACATAAATTTGTTAAACATCACGAAGAATAAAAGTATTAACTTTTGATAAACTTAACTAACCAAAGTTGTTCATCATACTCTTAAAAAAATAAGGTTTGGACCCCCCCCCCCCCCCACCTTCCACGTGTCAAATTCTTAAGGAGCCTCACACAACTTGAGTAAGTTATGTGATACACAATATAAATCTGTGGTGCAGAAACTTAGAACGTGGAAATTCAAATATCAACAAACTTAGCTATGAAAGTGTAATAGTATAAATTTTGTGCTTAGCCTAATTAGTTGCAAAGATTTAAAAGTTTCACAATCAATGGCGTTGAGGTTTCTTCCATTTTCTCCCTTCTTCAAATTCAGCTCATCGAATCGAAAACGTAGAGTTTTGATCCGCAATGAAGTTTCTACCTCTGCTACTCTTCCTTCCAAACAATCCGTCTCAGGTACCGGAGTTATAACTATTATTATTGTACGTATGTGTCAAGGTAAGGGCCCATACCCTCCACATGTGAGATTACACCGAGTTTATTATTATTAGTCTTGATAAAGGAGTTTTAAATGGACGGGTTGATTTGAATTTAAACGGGTCATTAGTTATTTGGACTGAATTGGAGGGGGTCAAAAGTGTGTCACAACCCAATTCCTTTACTCTTATAGAATTTTAATTTTTTTTAATCATTTATTTGACTAAGTAATACAACTTTCTTTATAATTATGTCTTTAAATGTTATATCAAAAGCAAAGAGGGGTTGCTCGGGTGGTAAACATCCTCCATCTGCAACACGATGTGGGTTTGAGTTACCAAGGGAGCGAAATAGGCAGGAGCTTCAAGGGAGAGGTAAAAATAAAATTTAAAAATATATATCGAACAAAAAAAATTAAAACATTTTGATAAGATTTTTATGAATCAATTTGGTCTACATATCGGTCTATCTTTTGGATGAGTTGAATAGGACGGGTGATAATATTAATAAACGGACAGTTTAGGTGGATTATATTTCTATGGGATAATTTGACACCACCACCTGGTTCCAGTAGAGGAACTAGAACTAGAAATTTTAAGGGGATTCAGAAAATAAGTGAACTTGCATAGTGATTGAATACACTTGAATATCAATGGGTTCCAACCATTGACATGTGTAAAACAAAGTGAGTGTGATGAGTGTTTCGCCTCGCTTAATGAGTGCTTCTGTGTCGTCATCAAGGTTCTAAGGCATACTTTTCCTTGCCAATGAACCTCTTTTGAAGAGGCGACACTAAACATTTGATATTTCACTTTACAGTACAAAAAAAATTCAATATGTTCACATATCTGACATTCATGCTTATGATTATTTGACTTGGACTAAACATATGTATTTGTACTTTTCTCCCTTTCTATCATTTTTCATTAAAGCTCACGTTTTATTCCCGCTTAAAGCCCCAATGGACCTTAGAACTATTTGCGCTTTTTGCTTTTGATAACACTAGCGTACAACTGATTGGCATTTGGAGGACATGTTAACTCGTGATGTATCCACTTGCTAATCCATGAATATGGACCTCAACAGCGGCGGACATACCCTTGCTCTAGGGGTGTCGAGCGACACCCCTTCGTCGGAAAATTACGTTGTATATAGAGGTCAAATTTTAGTTTAATAAATATAAATACATATATTGACACCTCTTGAAACAAGTTGAAGGTTTAGTCTATTGGTTAAGGGGTTGCTAAAACTCCATGAGGTCATGTGTTCAAGCCCTACTAACCTCATTATATACTGGACCTCAAGGTGTAAACTGATGTTCCATTGAAGGAAAATGCCGTCTTTCTAAGGATCTTGTCTGTGTAGATTTTTAATGTGGATAAGTTCTCTCACTACAGGAACATGTTTATTTGACTGCAGAATAATGTGCAGGCAAGCCAGAAGCAGATATCGTTGTTATTGGGAGCGGTATAGGTGGGCTATGTTGTGCTGGACTTCTTGCTAGGTATGGCCAAGATGTTTTAGTACTCGAAAGCCATGATGTAGCTGGAGGTGCAGCTCACTCTTTTGATATTAAAGGATACAAATTTGACTCTGGTCCATCATTGTTCTCCGGTTTTCAATCAAGAGGTCCTCAGGCTAATCCATTAGCACAGGTTATACTCGTATATGTTTATAATTTGGCTTTGTTTGTTCAGAATGCAAATGAATCGAAAGGTACTAGTATATAGGTCTTCTTCTTCCCTTGTCTATCCTAGACCTTCCTTCCAAATGTAGTATTCGTCTAATGTGGATAGAACTCGAATTAAGGGCTTTGTATACTAGCATTTTCTTTGTCGCATCAATGTTCTTAAGTTACTACACATGAAATAAGTGTATGAGATGTTAACAAATTTTTACTGTAATTTAGTATACATTTAGTGTGGTTTCTTGTTAGCAAATAACTCAACTTATGATATGTTTCTCAGGTTCTTGATGCATTAGGTGAATCGATTCCCTGTGTGAATTATGACTCGTGGATGGTATATGTACCTGAAGGTGAATTCCTGTCACGCATTGGCCCAACAGAGTTTTTTAAGGTCTGACCTCCTGTTTGCTTTTGTGAACATGTTTCATAGACATCATCGAAATTTTTCCCGTGTGTTTTCAGTATTTGCAAGCTTCATGTTGTAACTTCTAAAATATTAAGATGTTGAGCTAGTGTACGATGCGTACAGTAGAGGACTGTAAGACTTCCTTTTTATTTATGTGATCTTATCCTAATGAAACCATTTTATCTTTTAACTGAAAGGTTACATTTCCTTATAACATTCTTCGTGATAATCTTTCTCACAATTCAGGATCTAGAGAAGTATGCAGGACCAGATTCAGCGAGAGAGTGGAGGAAACTTCTTGTGAGTATTGCAAACTTACCCTTACATGTTGTCGTTTCTTACGTTATTGATTGTTCTAATACCCAGAGATGTTTCTCTTGATAGTCCCTTGCTCTCGAACTTTTGTAAGAGCTCTTTACTGTCCTTTCTTCTTTAAAATCTTATCTCATTTGCATAGAGTGTTGTTTTTACAGGATGCAATACTTCCAATCTCAGCTGCTGCAATGGCTCTACCTCCACTATCTATCCGAGGGGACTTGGGTGTTCTTTCGACTGCTGCTGCTAGATATGCACCTTCTCTCTTAAAATCTTTTGCTCAAATGGGACCTCAAGGAGCCCTTGGTGCTACCAAGCTTCTCAGACCCTTTTCAGAAATCATTGATTCTTTGGGGATAAAAGACCCTTTTATACGAAATTGGCTGGATCTCCTAGCTTTCTTGCTTGCCGGGGTCAAAACTAACGGGATACTCTCAGCAGAAATGGTAACATATTTCCTTATAGATATATTCTACATAAAAAGGAATAAATCTGGTATTAGTTAGTCTCATCTTCACGGTTTCATGAGTGTTGTACTCGATTTTATGTTTAACTTTCTTACATTTAACTTAACTTATTTGAGTAAGTATCATTATTCTCACAATTAATTCATACAACTTCATTAATATCATAGTTGATGCTTCATAGGTGTACATGTTCTCAGAATGGTATAAGCCAGGTTGTGCTCTAGAATATCCACTTCATGGAAGTGGAGCAATTGTTGATGCTCTTGTTCGAGGATTACAAAAGTTTGGTGGACGGATTTCTCTCAAGAGTCACGTAGAAAACATAGTTGTTGAAAAGGGTCGAGCTGTTGGAGTCAAACTAAGAGGTGGCCAAGTGAGTAAATAAAAAGTATGTTGCATTGTGAAATGATACATGATATCTTTTATTAAGGTTGCGCTTTTTCTTCGTGATGTTGCAGTTTGTCCGTGCTAGGAAGGCTGTAGTCAGCAATGCATCTATGTGGGATACACTGCGTTTATTGCCTCCAGAAGCTGTCCCGAAGTCATACCAGGACGGGATTGAAACAACCCAACAGTGTGAATCATTCATGCATCTGCATTTGGGTTTTGATGCAGAGGTAAGGCACAGCACAACGATGCATTGTAATAGCTTTCATGGACTGATTGCTTTCTTTAATTGTCATTGTAATGAATCTATAGGGTATATCTGATGACCTGGGAATCCATCATATAGTAGTTAATGACTGGGACCGAGGGGTTGATGCTGATCAGAATGTTGTATTGATATCTGTCCCGAGCGTGCTTAGTCCAGATCTTGCTCCACCTGGAAAGCATGTTTTGCATGCTTATACCCCTGGAACTGAGCCATTTGAAATTTGGGAAGGTCTTGATTGCCGAAGCAATGAGTACAAAAACCTCAAGGCTGAAAGATCCGAGGTACTCTTTTAATTTCTTATTTATTAATGACAAACAGTGATCCAACAATGACATCCAATATAGTCCTACAAGTGGGGTGATAAACAATAGTCCAGCTTTCGTTCTTTACATAATTTTGAGAGGATAGTATGGCTGATCAACTTGCTTTATCATGTCACATTAGTATGATGTTAGCTAGCACATAGCTAGATGCTTCATCTTTCTTCTTGAAATCGGAAGTCAAACCACAATGCTCAAGTCATTGTGCCTAGCTGATTTATGCTCTAGATCAGAGGCGGATCCAGAATTTCAACACTACAGTTTGAATCTTTAAGATTCTTAAGAATTGAACCTGTTACACTTTCAACAATAACGGGTTCAAATCTATTACTTGTTGCAATTTTCAGTGAACGTTTACGCAGAAACTCATGCCCCTCGTTGAAAGTACTGAGGTTAGATGAACTCGGTGCCTGAATACTGCATCCAGCACTGCTATAGATATATTTTATCATATGTTTGTTTGTCCTCTTTTTCCCGTTCCTTTCCTTCTCATTTGACTTCCATTTTCCTTTTATATGTTGTGAGTCTAGTGCCGGCGAAATGAGCCCATATTTTGGTAACCCGCCCATATTTTAATGGGTTGGGTGAGTGATTTTTTCTATGAGTAAAATATGGGTTGATACACATTTTAACCCATAAAAATATGGTAAAATATGGGTATATGGGTAAAATATGGATTAGCCAATGGGTTAAGCTTCCAATTTTTATTCACTCAAAATTCATGATATCACAAAAAAAATTGTAACTTTTCTTCCTTTTAATATGTCTTGTATAAAAACTAATTATTCTTCTCTATAATTGAAAAGATGAAAGTCTTTGGCCCTCCAAAATATATATATATATATATTAAATGTACATTTCTTTTGTTAATTATAATTATATTTTTTTATTAGTTTAATTTAATATTGGATAACAAATAATAGTGTAAAATAAGCAAATCATGTATTAGTATCGACATTGCTTAAAGTGCATTAAGCATGTTTTAGTCCTAAAATGCAAATATTTATTTACTTTGAAATTAAAAATATTTTCCCCTTGTAATTACATAAATTTATTTTATATTGAAAAGTTATAGGATTTTTTTCTTTTTAGTTTTATGATACAATATAATGAAATAAAGTATATTCAATATTTTTCATCTAAAAAAAGATTAAAATATTTTCTCCATGTTGAATTCTTAAGTAGAGTACTATTTACTCATGAGAATATGGGTAAACTAGTAATTTTCCCAACACATTTGTTACCCAATCCATTTTTACCCATATCAAATGTGGGCGGGTTGAATTATTACCCATTTTATGTTGACCCATTTTCAACCCGCCCATTTGCCACCACTTGTGACCTTCAATCAAGAACTAGTTGAACTTTCCGCTCTAGGTAGCTGTACAATTGTATTCATATTGAGGTCCGTTTTCAGCTGATTTTTTCTGTTTACATGACAGGTAATGTGGAAGGCTGTAGAGAAAGCACTTGGGCCAGGGTTTAATCGCGAGAAGTGTGAGGTGAAATTAGTGGGAACTCCATTAACACATCAAAGATTTCTTAGAAGAAACAGGGGGACCTATGGGCCAGCTATATTAGCAGGTAAAATAGAGGTGGACCTATAGCGTGTTCAACTGAACTCATTATTTTTTACTCGAACTATAAGATCACGCTCATTCTAAACCAACTGATTCGATCTCATCGATCTGCAGGTAAAGGCACATTTCCTGGACACTCAACACCAATTCCACAACTCATGTGCTGTGGAGACTCTACTTTTCCTGGCATTGGAGTTCCAGCAGTTGCTGCTAGTGGTGCCATTGTCGCGAATTCATTGGTTTCTGTGTCAGAACATTCGCGCCTTCTTGATGCTATAGGGATATGATCGAGGAGACTCTCGAGACTGTTAAGTTGTTTTTTTTAGTCCTGAAAATTTTGATTCATTCTGTATAAAGCCTTACATTGGTTATACTTTGTACAATTCATTCTACCTTTGTTTACATTATTGAAATATATATCTTCTACTTCAGCTTGTACAATTTGTTTAACAGTAACTTTTTTTGTCTTTCACATGAAAAGAAGTGCAATTAAAAAATAATAAAGGACCATTATTTGAGGAAATGAGATAATATTAATCAATTAGTGAGTGTACCTTCTCCATAATTGTTTATTAAATCTTTCACATTGAAATGAAAAATGAATATAACTATTTACTTTCTTCCTCAGTCTCCTCCTTATGAACTAAAGTGTGAAAAACACCTCTTTCTTCTCCTTACCAGTCAATACTAAAGTAAGTTTTATTTGTTTTTATTAAGATTAACTCTGTGTTCGATACGATGGAAAATAAGTGGATTTCTTGTTTTTTGTTTGTGTTCCGTATGTAAGCAAAAGATGTTATTTAAGAGCATTTGTTGTGAAAGAAGATGATTGAAAATTAAGATTATTTTTTTTGGGTTAAATACATGATTTTGAGTCTAGATAATGGAACCTAAAGGAGGGGTTTTAGAAGAAGATTAGAAGTTAAAATACCACAAGCATGAGTATAAATGACTTGCCTAGCATGATTTTTTTCCAGGAGGGGAAGGGGAGGGGCAGAGTCGAATCTAGGAGGTGAAGTTTATGGGTTCCTGCAGTGACCTAAAATTGATATACGATTTAATAACTGGATTCTGAATCAAATATTTGTAGGTATTTGATAAAAAATTTAATAGATATATAAGGTATAGGCAGAAGCTAGTGGATTCACGTGAACTCACCCCTGGTATGTGCTCATTTGCATATAAGCAAAGACAGGTAATCATTGAAGTTTCTTAATATGCACGAAATATGTTCGTGTCAAGCTACCTGATGAAGGTATTGGATATTTACTACTTGCAGGATTTATTAGGAATCCAACAATTAGAGAAAACTGAAAAGGTGGAAAGCAGATGGCTGAGGAGTGTGGCTGTGTGATGGCTGCCATAAAACTTGTGAGTGGTGAGCAGTTTGATAGTTTGACGAATAATCGATTGGACAATGCTGTGGGGAAACTGTCATATGTATCTTTGTCTCTCACGTGCCTCGAGAATGCTCACCCTGAGAACGGGATATCTACACAACTTAAGGCCCTATTTGTGGAAGCTCTTGGTGTCTTTTCTGAGAATGGTTCTCAGGTGAATGAACAAGGCGAGACAAGTGATGATGCCATCAGAATGATATCAAAGGTGCTGAAGATAATTCGACTGGAGAATATTGCTGAGCGAGTCAAAACTTCAAAGCCATCAAGGTCATCTAGCCTGCTAATTACTTTGGAGATGGTGGAGTCTGTTGTAGCTTTGCTTGGTTGTTTTGCTTTTATACTGATAGCATTTGATCCGAAGCGTCATGATGCCTCTCCCGCGTCTGTGCTTAAATAGAAGCTAAGATACCTAAGTCTCTTCTTGAGATTAACTGCAAAGTGGTGCATTGAGCATGAGAGTATAAAGGATCTCTTCACCTGTGCTGAAGATGTAGCTTATGCTGCACTACACCTATGTTTCTTAGAGTTGGCCTACAATATGGAGAAGGATGATGATCAGTTGCATGTGCTGGACCATGAGTTCTCTAAACTGCTGGAAAGGATAAGTCCAATGAACGCGCCTGAACTGAGACAGATTTATCTGAACCTATTGATAGAGTCAAAGTCATCACGATCAGAGACTTCAATGGACGCAGAATCTATGTATTATTTAGTCATGCTCTCAGAGAGGATCTGGAAGAGCTGCTAAGTCATGATGCCAGCTTGAAAAATACTTTCGATGATCAAATTCCTTGGCTCCAAAAAGGACTTCCTTACCTCTCTAGATTTCTCGATGACATAGCATTTGAAGGCACTTCACTTGAAGAATTTAGTTCTATTCAGTCACATATCGAAGCTCTGATCAATGAGGCAGCAATTGTGATCTACTCCTCCTGCTATGATGAGGAAGGCATGAAGAATACTGAAATAGATCATGAGCTTTTTCTTTTGCAACTGAAGTCTAATCATGTCAAGGTAGAAATCAATCTGATTCAGCTACTAAACGGTGAAGCCACCATAATGACTCCTCTGAAATATCTGATTGACTGTGTTCGAGAAGAGCTGATACTCTTGGGAACTTTTCTCATGGATTCATCGGAGCAGGGCAAAGAGCAAACTAAGATAACTGATTTTTTGACCCTTAATCAGTCTGTGACTAACCAAGCATGGTCAGTCATTAAATCTCTTTCTCGTGACTCGAAGTAAGAAGACATGGCCAGGGAAATTAATCACTTGCATTTTAAATTGCTTCTTAAGTTCAAGTTTATTAAGGCAGTGATTAGACAGATGTGTCCCAACATTTCATCATCATCGACACTGGATCATCCTACGATAAATCTTCTGAATTTTCTTCCAATTGACTTTGATGTCATTGATTCTTTCAGCATGCTAAAATTCTCAAAGACACAATCTTCACATATCCCCAAGGTGGATGAGGTTTTGATGGGGTTTCATGAATATATTCTTGGCAATGTGCTACTGAAAGATGAAAGTTATTCGACGTTTACTGTTGCAAATGAGGTTAAAAAGTATTACTATGGGTTGTTGCTCCTTGTAACGTATCTTGTTGATCCTCCAGTTCAGATCAATGAATGCATGAAGCAGAATGATTTCTTGACTAGATTTGGAACTCTTTCAATTGAAGCTGAATCTTCTATTTGTTCAATTTATAAGGAGGCTGTGGATAGCAACAAAAGTAGGAAGAGCAATCTTGTTTTTCAGTTTTTGACGATTGCTTTCGAGCTTATCAAGTCTGAAGGAAGCTTGATTCTACTACAGCAGAAAGCCACTTTGGAAGCTGAAATTCTGGATCAGATTGAAAAAGTTCATGAAGAGCTTATATTCCTTAGAGCTTTTCTCATGGATGTTCTCACACAACACACAGAGCTTAACGAATTGCATGATCTCTTAATGCATGCTGAAGTGACTTCCCACAAGTTAGGACAGATCAGTGGTTCTTGTTATGGGAGTTCCGTGGACGGGTCCAACACTCAGCCAATGAGGCTTCCATTATCTGATCTGCTACAAGAGATTGAGACTGTCAAGGTAGAGTTCAGAAAAGTATTCTTTCAACTTCTGGATGCATCACCTTGCAACATGACAGGTGGAGAAGGCCTTATCATTTTTTTATCGAACCGCCAAGACAGGCTGTTCAACTATGATGATTGTTCAATCTCTTTTCTGAAGAATCAGATCCTAGTAGTCAAAGACAAATCAGAGTACTTGGGATCTTTTGTTGCAGATATCGTACAGTATCGTGATATGCATCAAGAACTCAAAGACCTCGTGAGACGTGTTCAAGATATAAATTATGTATGTCTCTTCCATGTCAAGGGTTATAAACCCACCTGGTATTACATGTTATATCTCTCTGATGTCAAGCAATTGCTCAAGCATATTGAGGCAGAGGTCAAAATGATCTGTCTTAAAGTTCCACATTCATTAGGTTATAGTTTCCCCAAGACAGATGGATTAGGATTTTTCAGTTGTTTCTTGGGAAAATTGGAGGAGCTGTTGCATTCTATGATTGATTCGGTTATCGATCTAAAGCATCAGATTGAATCAGTCAAGGAGAGCTTATTGTGTCTCAGATCATTGATAAATCATTTTGCGGAAAACTTAGATGAGCATGATGAAGTTTATGGTTTTATAATAACAAGTGTTGCTGAAATGGCATACAAGGCAGAGTATGTCATCGACTCGTGCTTGTCCAGTTCTCATCCACTCTGGTACAAAGTTCTTTGGATTTCTGAAGTTGTTGATAACATTAAGCTTGAAAATCGTGTTGTTAGTGACACTTGTGGAAGAAAGAAGATGGATGTGACGGTGCATAAAGTTGTAAATACCTCTGTGAGTCTTGGACCATCTTTATCAGGTAATACTCCAAGAACAAATGAAGAAATGGAGGGTTTTCAGGAGGCAATGGACAAAATAAAGAAGCAGATACTTAGAAGATCTCCTCATCTGGATGTTATCTCGATAGTTGGTATGGCTGGAATCGGGAAGACCACTCTTGCAGAGAAGATTTACAATGATCTCATAGCTACCCCTCACTTTGGTGTTCACGCTAAGTGTCGTGTAACTCAAGTATATTCATGGAAAGAATTGCTGCTTACCATCTTGAATTCTGTTCTTCAGCCTGCTGATCGCACTGAAAAAGAAGACGGTGAATTAGCTAATGAGCTGCGTCAAGTTTTGTTAACCAAGAGATTCTTAATTCTCATTGATGATCTGTGGGATACAACAGCATGGGACTATTTATATATGTGCTTTAAAGATGCTCATAGTGGGAGTAGAATTTTCCTAACAACTCGTCTTACTGACATTGCCAATTATGCTAAATGTGAAAGCAATCCCCATCATCTTCGTTTGTTCAGAGATGATGAGAGTTGGACATTATTACAGGAAGAGGTGTTTCAAGGGGATAGTTGTCCACCTGAACTTGTAGATGTGGGATTTCGAATAGCAAAAAGTTGTGGAGGGTTGCCTCTCTTCATTGTGTTAGTTGCTGGTGTTCTGAAAGAGGAAAAGAAGAACGAAGATTCGTGGAAAAAAGTAGAGGAAAGTCTAGGTTCATGTAATGGTGGTAGCTTGGAAGAGAGCATGTCTTTGATTGAATTCAGTTATAAGAATTTACCACACCATCTGAAGCCTTGTTTTCTCTACTTTGGAGGATTTTTAAAGGGCAAGGATATTCATGTCTCTAAATTGTTTCGGTTGTGGCAAGCTGAAGGATTTGTACAAGAGAAAAAGGAAAAAACCACAGAAGATGCCACACAATACTTTTTTGAAGATCTTATTAGTAGAAACATAGTAATGGCCTTGGAGGGGAGACCGAATAGCAAGGTGAAAAGGTGTCGTATTCATGATCTCTTGCACAATTTCTGCTTGGAAAAGGCCAAGCAAGAAAATTTCCTTAACCAAATCAATAGGTACAGAAAATTATATTGATTTCATTTTGTTATGCTTATACCAACTGCCAAGGGTCCTTCGGAAATAGCCTCTCTACCTCCACGAGGTAGTGGTAAGGTCTGCGTACATTCTACCCTCCCCCAGACCTCACTTGTGGGATTTCACTGGGTATGTTGTTGTCGTTTTGTTATGTTTATACCAACTCTCATTGTCGTGTATTTATTTATTTATCCAGGGGAGTGGATATGCTTCCTGAAAAGCCTGAGGACTACCGGTTGTTCATCCATTCTTACCAGGATGAGATTGATTTGTAGCGTCCATGTCACTCAAATGTCCGGTCTTTACAATTCAAAGTTGTAGATCCGGATAACCTGTTATGGCCACGTGATATCTCGTTCATATTTGAAAGCTTCAAACTTGTTAAAGTGTTGGATTTGGAATCGTTCAACGTTGGTGGTACTTTTCCCAGTGAAATACAGAGTCTTATTCATTTGAGGTACTTAGCTGTTCAAACTGATGCAAATTCAATTCCTTCTTTTATAGTTAAACTTCGGAATCTAGAAACTTTTATGGTAAGAGGATTAGGAGGAGAGGTGATATTACCTCGTTCTCTTCTGAGGATGGTCAAATTGAGGCATATACTTGTAAAACGCCGTGCTTCATTTACTTTGCATGAGAACATGGATGAATCACTTGCTAACTCTCAGTTAAATGATTTGGAAACATTTTCGAATCCACGTCTCTCTTATGGTAAAGATTCTGAGACAATTTTGGCAAAGATGCCAAATTTGAGAAAGTTGAGTTGTATATTTTTGGAGACTTTTAGTTATTCGGAGAAATTGAAGGGAAGGTGTGTTCTTTTTCCGCGATTAGAGTTTCTAAGTCATCTTGAATCAGTCAAGCTGGTTTCCAACAGTTATCCAGCTAAACTTCCACACGAGTTCAATTTCCCCTCAAAACTAAAGGAATTGACTTTGTCCAAGTTTCGTCTTCCCTGGTCTGAAATTTCAATCATTGGAGAATTGCCTAACTTGGAGATTCTAAAGTTGCTTTTCCGAGCCTTTGAAGGGGATCGATGGGAGGTGAAAGATGCCGAGTTCCCTAAACTCAAGTACTTGAAATTGGACAATATCAACTTTTCACAATGGTCCATCTCAGACGATGCTTTTTCTGAGCTTGAAAATTTGAGTTTAACCAAATGTGAGCGGCTTGAGGAAATCCCTTCTCATTTTGGTGAAGCTATGGCTATAAAAAGCATTGAAGTAAATAGGTGTGGATGGTCCGTTGCTAATTCAGCCCTGGAAATTCAAACAACGCAACATGAAGACATGGCAAATGATGCGTTCACAGTTACCATACAACCTCCAGATTGGGCTACAAGATCATCTCTTTGATCTTGGCTGGTATGTTCATTCCGCGCATATGTTTCACTCATTCATTTTTCTTTGTATAAGAAGCAAAACTGCTATGTAGATGATCATTTTGTAAGTGGGAGTGTTCAACTGACAAAGTGGAGACGAGTTGAGGTTTCTAGATATGAAGTGCTTATTTACCATCTGAGTCTAAGTGCGAGTGTCGGTTTATGTATTATGCCTTTATAATAAGATCACAGTCATTTTAAACCAACTGATTCTTGTGTACAGGTAAAGGCACATTTCCAGGACACTCAACACCAATTACACAACTCATGTGCTATAAAGACTCTACTTTTCCTGGTTTGCTGCTGGTGGTGCCGTGCATTGTCGCGAATTAATTGGTCTTTGTAGAACGTGTGTATCTACTTATTCAATTTTATATAAGTCAAAATGTCTACTTGTGTATACCCAAAGTTGAAGGGCATAAATTAAATACACGTTTATGAATTATACTTTTTAATTACTTAGTACTCTTTTCTATAATATTCAGTTAAACATTATTAAATACTATATATAAAAAACTATAATATCTAAATTTACGTTAAAATATTATTATATTGCAGTTGGTTAAAGTCGTGCAATCGATTTTGAGTATCAACAAGTGCTTGGACATTATTTTGAATCGATAGAATAATAAATTAAGTAATTACATGTTTAGATTAATACATAAATATAATCTTTAAATTGGCTTTATTTTACATTTATGCCCTCCAATTTTGAGTGTGCATAAGTAGACACTTAAATTTGTATAAAATTCAACAAATAGACACACACATCCTACGTGACATTCTACATGACAATTTGCGTTTTACGTGGTGTCCTATGTGTATTATGTCACATCGAACTCATGTGTCTACTTGTTCAACTTTCTACAAGTTTAAGCGTCTACATATGCACACTCAAAGAAATGAGGCCAAGTTAAAAGAGCATATTTATGTATTATGCCTAAAAAAATTGATATCGACTATTAATGTATTTGATTAAAAAAAAATTAATAAGTTATTCTTTTAGTCAAAACGACTAAACTACCTTTAAAATTTTCAAACAAAAAAGTGAGAATTTAAAAGTATTTTTAGTCCTAAACAGACTACTGTATTTGACTTGTCTTGATCCATTTACCTTTAGTCGCAGCTTCTTCTTTGTTTCTTTTTATTTCTCGACGCATTTAAAATACGAAAAAGTAAACATTTAAAGATGATAAAAAGAGGTTCTAACGTATATTTATTATATATACATAAAATTTTAATTATAATTAGATAATATAATTTTTCATTGGAAAAGATAATTCGAATAATCTCATGATATTAAATATGGTATAGTGACATTTTGTATTTTTATAAGATTTATGAAATTCGTAATGTCATACATCTGCCAAAAAGGAAATTAGGTTCATATAAAATCAAAGAAAATAATATTAATTAGTATTAATATCAAATAAATAAAAGTTAGTGCATGCACCACATAATTATAAAACTGTTTAATCTTGACTCAAAAATCAGTAAAATCTGCTAGCTTACTATAATACTATATAAGTCAAAATTTGTGTACACATAACATGCTCACTGTTGGAAACAATTAATTATAATATATACTTTCTTTAATTTAATACCAACTATTTCTCACTTAGCCACAAAAATATATATTTTAAAACCAAGTCTGCAAAATTAATATTTTCTCTCAAGATTTCAACAATTACAAAGAAAAAATAAATAAAAATGAGTCCATCTTCATTAGTCATGTCCTTTTTCATTCTAAGTATTATTTTGAGCTATATATTTAAAATAATATTACAAATATTTCCACAATCAAAATTACTAAATTACATAGATTTCATATTTTGTCAATTGAAATGGGCATGGAATGTTGTCCTCTTTCAATCTTTCTCTCATTCTTGCAGTAATTACAATTTCACTATTAATTCTGAAGATGTGCCTCATTATCATCGTAATAATAATAAGCTTAGAGTAACGCGTTTCAAGCATGATAATTTGGAGGAGTCATCAGTGGATTGTGCAATATGTTTGTGCAAGATTGAAGATGGTGAAGAAGTTAGAGAATTAAATTGTGATCATTTTTTCCATAGGGCTTGTTTGGAAAGGTGGATGAATTGTGGACATAACATGTCCATTGTGTAGAAATCATCTAATGAAGCCAAACACAATATACTCAGAGCTTCAACATGAAGTTATCAATTTGAATTTGTTGTCGAGGAGATCGAGAGATCATTGTGAATGGTGGTTAAGGTAAATTACAAAAAAAAAAAAAAAACATCGCGGAGAGGGTAAAATTGTAAATTTACATGGGAAGCTGGCTATGCCATGATTTTTGAAGTCGGCTCCGCCACATTTGATTTATTCGATTTATTTCAGTACTGAGGATTTATGATGAGTTGATTTGATCATTTCACTTTAATTTATTGAGAAATTTTATATTTCATTTATCAGTATTTGTTTGGAGAGGAGACTTAAATCTCATTATTGATTTTGATATTTCATAGTAATATTAGAAAGAGAAGGAAAAACCACATAGACAAACTTTATTATCATATATACTATTATTATCTATACTTTCAAAATATTACATATTTTATCATTAATTAGGAGTTTCTTACGCGTCTTACACTTAGATACGCACATTTTTGCTATCAGATACACAAAAATAGGGAGAGAGGCGAGCGAGATTAGGGAGGGAGGTGAGTGAGATTCGTGTGTATCTCAGGTACATGTGAATCACACTATATCACACTAGATACATGTATCTGGAGTGATTCACATGTATTTGAGATACCAAATACATGGAATGTGGTGAGCAAGATGGGAGAGAGGCGAGGGAAGCTAGCGAGATTTGCTATATATATCTCAGATACATGTCAATCCACTTGGATACAATCTATCTAGAATAAATTACACCTAAATTTGACCTCATGTATTCGAGATACATGTATCTAGATGTATATGGAGACATCAAAATTTGATAAGATACGTAATATTACAAACTAGAGTGTATCTAAGATAATTAACTCCTAAATTAGTGAGATTTATGTATATTTTCCAATAAATTGGTCATGTCCTCTAATCCGTTGGCCTATTAATGATGCACTGGGGTATATATATGTAAAATTAAGGTGAATGAAGGTGTTAAAAGTAAAAAAGGAGGACGAGATCGACTTAAAATTACATGTACGAAAGTTGTCTTGAAAGACTTACAAATCATTGAAATCAATGTAAACTTAACTAAAGATTGGACTCAATGAAGAGAAAATCAACATAGGTCATAATATTCCCTCCGTCCCAAATAAGTTGTCGTTTCGTTTTTAGTTTTTCTTTTCTTCATAATTTTGAGGATGTATGTCCTTGGGGATGTATATATTGTATATGGATAACATGAAAGC
>JAJONR010011684.1:0-36885 GCA_029582245.1 Solanum etuberosum | reverse complement strand
TTTGTGGTTTTTTTGGGTTTTTTAAACTGTTGCACCCCCCCCCCCCCCCCACAGAAGTTATACATAACTCATATTAGGTTCTATTGGTTTGGATGATTCTCTTTAAATAGTTGAACTAGAGATTTGATCTCTTGCAAACTGAACTTAGATCTATGTTTTATATGCTGATGAGCGGTTTTCTCTACTCCTGTAATATTTTCTTTGGAATTTTATAGCATAATTGAAATAAGTATGTTGGCTTGGTTACCAAATTTGTTTTATTTACCTCATTGAAATGCATCTTGGAGTGTTTACTACTAAGGTTGGAGAACAACTTGGATAACCTTAGTAGTGTTTACTACTAAGGTAATTTATTATCATCTTGTTGTTGTTTTTGTTTGTTGCTAGTGCCTCTTTTTCACTGTTTGTTCAGCCATGGTCTTTCGGAAACAACTTCTCTACCTTCTCAAAGGTAAGGTCTGTGTACACTCTACCCTCCTCCCAAGACCCCACTTGTGGGATTACACTGGGTTTGTTGTTTTTTGTTTACTACTAAGGTTATTTTGCCTGGAGTTAGCACGATGCAGATACAATTTTGCCCAAAGAAATTCTTTGGAGAGAGATGTTTTTCTTTCTAAATTGAAGTTATATCCAGTGACACTGAAATAAGTATTACACTTATGCGTAGCTTTCTTAGAGCATGCAACACATTCTACTCATACAATTAGCTCAATTCATGCACAAATTGTGAGTGCTACTGGACTCCCAGATCAGCCTTGGCTCTTTATTCACTCAAACATCATGGTGCATTCAGCAGCAGAAATCTACTGAACAGTTATATACTGATAGTTCATGCAAAAGTGCTGCTACAACATCCCTTGAGTTCTAATTAACTCCTTTTGAATTTCCAGAACACCTACTGTTTTTCTGTTTTGGAGGTCAAGTCATGATCTTCAGATAGGAAGCCGTGTTTCTCTTCTCGATGATGGTTGTTTTTTATTTCTTCAGCACAACCGTGATTGGCGGCACAGTGTACTATGTTGGTGATTCTGGCGGTTGGAATGGAGACAATGTTGACTTCCATATGTGGGCTTCTAGTAAAACTTCCAGGTTGGTGACACTCTTGGTAAGTCCAACTAGTCGTCGACTAGTCAACTGGGATCTAGTATGAGAAAATCAAATGCTTCACAATTCGAACAGTGTATATAATAAATTAGTAATTGGCTAACGTTATGTGAAGTTGTCTCCCTTGTTGGAAAAATACTACAATATTGATACTGTACAAAAATTACAAAATAATTACACTGAAGCTTGCTTATAAAATGGGAGCTATTTTTTGTTATTGACTACATGAACTTGCTTATACAATAGGAGCTATGTTTTGTTATTGAATGCATTCCATGTTAATTGGTACTTCAATTTTCTCTGTATATTGCATGTACCATTTGGTCTATTTGTGCACTCACTTGCCACTGTGAAGAAGATGAACAATTTTGTTAATAAGGACTTTTTACCAAAATGATTGGATACTAGTGTTTCCTACCAATTCTATCTCTCAACAGGAACTTCAAGTCTATCCTGTAAGGCCCTTAGTCATTTATGGGTTTTTATTTAATTTTTCACTGTTACTTTTGGTGCTTCTCACATCGAGTTAACACTAAGCTGTGTTCGTATTCTCATCAAGCATTTCGAAGATGTACGGTGAACTGTCTGATGTTCAAATTTAATCATTGATTGTGATGATTTGTTAAGCTTTTACCATTTACTTTATAAACATATGTCAAACCAAGTTTTGCTAGTGTTACCTCAAGACTTGAAAGTTACAATGTAGCTGTCATGCAAATTTTATACAATGTCTACTTTATCAACCATTTGAATTACTGCATAAAAACTCTGGTCGTACAGTTTCTTCCCATCTTGTGGTTCAGTTTGCTTCTCACGTTGTGACAGCTTCTTGTGTTATATGCTGCTGTTTATACCACATTTATAATGAGAAAGCATATATTTAGAGTATGATATGCCTTTTATTTGTTCTTGGATGGTATCTGTTATGCTGATGAGGGGTAGAAGACCTTAGAACCCTCTCTTGATACGCTAAATTTGCTTCTCTGAGCGTTATTTTTTTGGTTTTGGGAGGGTGTGTATACCAAGACTTGGTCTTCCTGTCGATCTCTTATTCAGGTCTATAACCTTGTCAATTGTTTATGGTCTTAGTAATACAAAACAGTTGAGTTCTGAAAACTTCACTCACTGACCCTTAATTGCTGGCATGATTGGTGTATTCTGAGAATCAATTAGGCAATATGAGGGCTTTGCTTATCCCTACATTTAAGGATTTAGATTTTGGGAGTAACTCCTCTTCACTTTGGTGAGTGTTTGAGGAGGGTTCGCATGTTGACAGATTCCATAGGCTGTTTTCGCGACAGTTTACTTGATGTTCACTTTCTTCACCAATCAATAATGTTGTCTGAGCTTTTCATGTTTTTTAGTTTGTATGTCCGCATTCTGTCTTTTCTTTATCAATTGACTTAGAGGTTGTTCATAACCATTCATGGTGCAGTAATTAGACAATGTATTTGATCCTATATTACATCTCTTTTCCTTATTTTCTCCTTGTGCATTTCTTTATGCAGGTCTATCTGGGTGAGCAGTATGTAAATAATTCTACGCTATCTGATGTGACATTTTTAGTTGAAGGTAGCAGCAGTTTTGTGATTCAAATATTGTCATCTTCTTCATATCATGGTGTATCTTAATGATTTTTTGGGCCTTCACCAGGCAAACGGTTTTATGCCCACAGAATTTGTTTACTTGCTTCTTCTGATGCATTTCGAGTAATGTTTGATGGTGGCTACAGGGTAAGTAGAATAGATGGCATAAAGATTTATTGCTTTTACTCTTAGGTTGGTTGGTTTCTAAATTGATCATTAGCAACACAAGAGGAAAGCTGTTTTTGTTCCCAAAATTTGTCTTCTAATGCTTACCTTTCGCTTTTGACAAATTTAGATTGACTATCAAATGGTCTTTGCAAAATTGCTAAAAGGCAAACATCTTTATTTGAAATGTTGCAAGCATATGTGTCATGTGATGTGGCTGAATGCACAAATATGGAGTACAAAACTCTGATGATCTGTTATCTATTTATTGCAGGAGAGAGACGCCAAAGATATAGAGATTCCCAACATTCCATGGAATGTTTTTGAGTTGATGATGAGGTGCACTGCTGTTTAATCTCTGTCACATCTGGGATACAAATCAATCTAGCAATATTGAAGACAGGAATGTTTATTGTTTGCAGGTACATATACACGGGATCTGTTGATGTTAATATGGATGTTGCACAGGATCTTCTATGGGCTGCTGATCAATATCTTCTTAAGGGCCTTAAGCATCTGTGTGAGTATGCAATTGCACAGGTGAGTGCTGGGGACCTTTCTGTCTCAGTGGAGGATTTATGTCGGGTTTCTCCTGATAATTTCTTATCTTCTGTAGGATATCTCAGTGCAAAAATGTCTCTGTGATGTTTGAGTTATCGGAGGCTTTCAATGCATTGTCATTAAGAAATGCTTGCATTGGAGAAGTTTGACAAGTTAAGTGTCATGCCATGGTATGTCCAGGTTCCTATCCTTTTGCTTCATCATTTCTTGGATGAAAAAGAGACATCCTAAACAAATATGTAATTGTGTATTAACACACTATAATCTTGTTACTACATGTAGGTATTTCACAATTGATTCAACGTTTATTAGCTGAGACACCCTTGTAAGGGTGCTGAGCAGGCCAATTCAAGCTGACCTCTGATGTAGAAGATGATTTAGGTTCATTTTTATTCTTTGATTAATTGTAGAACATGATGTAAAATGTACAGGAAGTGGGTCGTCTCTAATTGCAAGAGTTATGTGTAACCTCTCATAGGTTGCAATTCCAGATTTGTTGTGACGTCGTTTAGTGTAGCGCATGAAGTTCAGTTGCGACGCCAACGCCAACGCCAGCCATGCTCCTAAATCTCTTTCACAACAAGCTTACAGATAAATTGCCGGTTGTATAGATGTAATTTATCCACAATATTATTGGGATGAGGAAAAGAGTCTCTTCCTTCAAGGTAGGGGTGAGGTGTGCTTACACGTTTGTATTATTGGAGGTCTCATCCATCCAACTTTCATACTTTAGATAATCCCTAATTCCTTGATAACTTGGTCCAAAAAGTACCGAAAATGACAATTAACTGGACAATGATCTCTGGTAAATTAATGAGAGTTTAGGGCTGTATGTCAATTACAATTATTTTTCTATTTGAATAGCATACACACACGTAATTTTGGGTTTTGCATTATTAAGCTTCTTTCCCTTGTATAATAAATTTTCCAAATGAGAGAGCAATAAATTTTAAAGAAAATAGGAAGAGCAAAACAAATTTGAGGCTTCTGAATACATGAAGGATCTATAAACGTTTGTTTCAAATTTTCCAAAACTAAGTTTTAAGCAAGAACCAAAACTGTTTGGTTGATTTTAGTTTTATTTTACAAAAAAACACCTTTTGCAGTCGAAGTTATAAAGATAATTATTTGTCTAATACTTCTATTTTTTTTTTAAAGTATATAAATTCGTTATTTATTACGTATTATTTTAAAAGTAGACCAAAAAAATATCCTTTGCATACCTACAAGCTTTTCAAAGTCTATGTTCAAATGCCTTGTGCAGTGGTAAATCTGAAGCGATAATCTGCAACCGATGGCTACACAGTTCCCTGGTTTGTTGCTGAACAGCGCTGGCCTTACACTCGCCGGCGGCCGGTCTCTTAGTTGCCGGAACAATCAACCACCGGCAGCCATCTCCTCTCCCAATCCTCCTTCTCTCTCTTCCACAATTCAGGTAAACTGTATAATATTTCCCGTGTTATATTTACGCTGGTACAGCGAAAAGCTTGAAAGCTGAATTTTTATTTTGCCCTTTTGCTTTGAAGCAGCATAATAACTTGCTTTATAGCTCTCTGAGGTGCTGCAATGTCTGCTTATGGTTAGTGGAGAAGTATGCATTATACAAAATTTCACTTCATTTACTTCTGTATTTAAGGTGCTAAATTAGCCAATAGTTGCATAGTACTCCATCCAACCCCTAAATGAACAAACGGAGTTCGTCAAGACATCTAATTTTCTGTAATTGGAACATCAATTTTTTAGACTTCTATTTTAATTAGCAACTACGTAAAAAGTACTAAAAATCCCAACTTTTTGTTAATTTTAGAACATAAATATGTTAATTTTATTTTTTGAAATACAACTTTTAGAAGTACATAAATAGCAGGATAAATGATAACTTTGTATAGTTAAAGGAAAAAAAACTGCTTAATTCCCTAATGGTTGCCAAAAAAGATATTCAGATGGAGAAAGAACTTCGGAGTATTAAAGATGGAGGTGTTGAGACGAAACAAACTTCAAATTTCAGAGTGAGACCATGGGGAAAGGACTGTTGCTGAGAGGAGGAAGCAGCATTCTCTGGTATTTAGTCCATGTAA
This sequence comes from Solanum etuberosum, assembly GCA_029582245.1. Taxonomy (NCBI): domain Eukaryota; kingdom Viridiplantae; phylum Streptophyta; class Magnoliopsida; order Solanales; family Solanaceae; genus Solanum; species Solanum etuberosum. The sequence goes on along the minus strand of JAJONR010011684.1, from coordinate 31,391 downwards.
AGGAGCAATACACCAGAAGTTATTAATGTGTCATAGATATTGCTTTAGGGAGTTTGTAAGTGTCCCTTCCAAGAGATTTTTTTAAAAAAAAATTATAGATATGAGATTGGATAAGCTGGATGTGAAAATAGTTCTTGGAGAATCTATCGAATTAGGACATAGTCAGGAGGAACCAAATGCAGAGTTACATAATTGGATTGTCTCTATCAATTGAAATTGAGACAAGCCCATAATACCAGTTCTTTGCATGTAGAACTTGTGTAACCCTCGAAGTCCAGTAAGGTAGGTTCCAGAGGCTGCAAGTTTTGGCCTATAATGAAGGTATGATAAAGATGGTGTGAGCTGCTGAATAAAATGTGACTTAAAGGTGAACGAGCATGAGATAACTCAAGTGCAAGGGTAGAGTTAAGTAATGCCAGGGAAGAAATACAAAGTCAAGTAAAGGCAGGACATCAGTATTTAGGATGCCATGCCCAGTGCAAGTTTAAAGGAGCTCGATCTCTCAGCTTTTTTATTTGCTCAAGCATCAGTAGCATTATGTTCTTGATATTAGTGCTTCACAGCAGTTAAAGATGCTTCTTGTAGGATACTATTTTTCAATACAGACCAGTTAGGACTTCTCTTCTAACTCATGGGCACAAGATGATGTTCCCATGTGGTTGTTTTGAAGCTGACTCCAGACTTTGGAATTATAATCATTTCTCTTGAGATGGTATGTGGCGATTATTTCAAGCTAGGATTCTTGTCTTCGAAGGGTGCCTTGTTTTGATGTTACTGGCTGAGGAATAACCAGAAATGAGTATACATTTTAACTTCATTGGTCTAGGTTTCATCAGTTCTTATCACCTAATGTGATTTAATGTAGTATTCTGTTTACATAAACAAAAAAAACAAATCCATCATTGAAATATATGACAGCCTCAGATCTCTTTAAAAAATTAATGCAGTCTCATGTAGCATGTTGGTTCATAGCATAAAATAGGGCTGCTTATCGGGTGGATTGGGCGGATAATTTCGCTTAATGCTTTGGCCTATGGGATATCGGTTTTTAAATTTACTAATTCGCTAGCCAACTAATAATATATCGGTTGGTTCGATAATGGATTAGCAATTATCGGATGGTGTATCGGCTAACCTCTACCTTTTTTTTCATGAACGCACCTTAAGAACTTCTTTTCACTATTTTAAATGCAGTTAAATTATCAAATTCTTCTATATTGCAAAAAATATAAATTAATAGTAATATAATAGTTAATACAACAGAAAAGTAAGTAGGTTTTTCAGTTTTTGGCTTTACGGCTTTAGGACTAACAATATATATTATATTATGGCAAAATATTATATGAGGCTAACATATCTAAGATAAAAGTTTAAGTATGGTAACTCTTCACAGGTTAATAGTTTATCGGATAAGGAAATTGAGTCATCGCCCCACACCAATAAGCCGTTAATTATAAAATTCTAATCCGTTAACCAACCGTTTATTCGATAACCCAATACCAATAAGCCAATTTTACGGTTGGCTTATCGGTTACTGTTCGATTTTGAACAACCCTAGTGTAAAACTTAACATTCATGTATTGTGGTTTATATTAGGTTTTGGTTTTTCTTTTAGGCTACAATACTCAATAGTGATTTATTTCTTAATTCATTCTCACATGCAACACTTAGACACATAAAATGCTCTCTTATGTGGGTATTATATGTCATCTAAATGCTGATTAAGTTTTTCTTGCTCTTATTGAACTTTTGGTCTAACTTTATTTAATCGATTACACGAAACTTTTGGAAACTCTCATAGAAGGGTCTCTTTAACTATCCATTGCACGAAGTAACATTTTTGTGAATGAACTTTTCAGGTTGTTGGTTGGAAAGGTGCTGGAGGATCTGGCAGTGAGAATTCAAAACTTTTTAATTCTTTTGAAGACATTCAAGAAGAATATGACTGGAATGATCTAGAAACCGATCTTTACCATTGGACAAAGACTTTACGACCAGTTCAGGTATGCTCAGGGTGCGGACTTGACCTTGACCTTCTGTATGTTTCAAAATTTTCATGTGTTCCCCTGTTGAATGTTTGACCTTCTAACACTATGTGAATATTATTTAAATAGTGGTATCCTGGTCATATCGCGAAAACTGAGAAAGAGCTCAAGGAACAGTTGAAACTAATGGATGTTGTCATAGAGGTTCGAGATGCAAGAATCCCGATGTCCACAAGTCATCCACAGGTTAGAAACTTACATGTTTATGCTTTGCCTGTTTACTCTTTGGCTAGATTATTGAATGTTTTGTTATATTTGCATCTTCGCTAGGGTATTGAGTGATGTGCTAGTAACCTAGCCTGCTTTCCCAACAGCTAGGTAGATGTGGCCCACTGTGCCATCCTAAACTATCTTTACCACTTAAGACTTGTTGTGTAACATTTGAGTGTTGCAAACAGCTTGAGAACTCGATCATTATATTTTATTTGAATTGGAGAATGTGCTTAGGAGTACATTTTTTTTTTTTTTGAAATTGGTAACTTTGTGCTTAGGAGTACATTGCACATTTGAGATCTGATATTATGCTTGACAATTCTGATTAGAAATGGGACTGCTTGGTATTCTGCATATGGATTGCCTCTATAACACTGGCCAGCTATTTTCCTCTTAGCCTGGCCTATTCTTTCTACATCGCGCTTGTGATTAGTATAAACTGATACTCCATCTCAGAGTTTTCCTCGTCTGGCTTAGAAATGTGCCTATTGAATTGCAGTTTAATCACTTCAGGGATTTTGTTTTGAACTTTGGAAATTAATAATATACTTAACAAAAATTTTGATCACTTTGATGGTTTGCAGCTATAAAGACTAGATCATTCATAGGTATCACTTTGACCCTGTTCCCCTTTGGCACAGCCAAACAAGAGCAAATGAGATGGAGGAAAAATTTTCCAATGATGCAAAGAGTGTGCTATGAAGTAGATACTCAAGAATCTCGTTTGAATCAGGATAGAATATACATGTGCAGTCCATAATTCCTTTTCTTGACTTCCATTCAGTACACCAAGCCATTAATAAACTTGTGGCAATAAATATTGTTTTATGCATTGTAGATTATGTTAATTCATAATCAAGACTACTTTATAACAGCACCAGACTCCTATTGCATGTGAGATTCTTATCTTGTCTCCTTTCAACTTTCATCTATTTGTTTTGTTAGTAATTCAACTTCGATGAGCAGATGGACTCATGGCTTGGCAACAGAAAGAGGATTTTGGTTTTGAATCGAGAGGATATGATATCAACTGCTGATCGGAATGCTTGGGCAACTTATTATGCTAATCAAGGGATTAAAGTTGTTTTCTCCAATGGCCAGCTTGGAATGGTGATTGGAATAGCATTTACTTGTTTCTGCTCCAACAAAAAGTCGTTTTATACTTTGTTGATTCATGTATTGGACAAATTTCAGGGAGCACTGAAGCTTGGAAGGTTGGCGAAAGCATTAGCGGGTACTGTGAACATAAAACGTAAAGCAAAAGGACTACTTCCTCGCCCAGTGAGTCTACTAAGATTGATAACATCTCATATCATCTATGCCTTTAGACTGCAGATCTGTTGCGAGCTCATTGCAATTGTCAAGACAAATGAAACTTAAATGATTACTTACTTTCAATCCATCAAATTCAGTTGGTTCGTGACTGATGTTAGCAATCTAATTCTGATTTTTTAATTTATATGTTATCTTCATCATTTACATATTGACCATCAGAAGCATTTAAACCTGTTGATCTGTGTGAGCACATTTCAATTTTCAAGTACCAATGATTTTATTCATTCAAACCACCAATTCAGTTGGCTCATGACTAATGCCAGAACTCTAATTGTGATTTTGTATTTAATCTGTCATTTTCGTCAATTTACAATTTTACATATAGACCATTGGAAGGATCTACCGTGATATAAAAGAAATGCAAGGAGTTCAATGGCGAACATCAAAGTCTTACCGTCTAATAATTTGGGTTTGATGAATGTACACCAGGGGAAAAGTGTTATTTCTGCTGCCGTAATCTTGTACCAATGTACTGATGAACAACATATGGAAATTATGTAACAGAATATAAAAATTCTTATTTGGTTCACTAGTAGATGAAATGACAAAATTATGGAACTACTTCCTTAGTTAGGATATTCATGTCTGCTTCTTCTGTGTTAGTTTTTTCTGAGTGAGAATTTTATATATTTTGACAGGTTCGAGCTGGTGTAGTTGGGTATCCAAATGTTGGTAAGTCATCTCTGGTAAATCGTTTGCTGAAGCGCCGGATGTGTGCTGCAGCCCCAAGACCAGGTGTTACCAGAGAGCTGAAGTATGTCCATAGCTCCTTACTCTTTTCTTTTGCAGCAAGTTCATTCGCCATTTGATTCCATGAAAAGTCCCACAAAATTTTGATTCCAAAGCTTGTATCTCTTCTTTACTTTTAAGTGACAAGGGGGTGACAGGGTTGTACCTTCTTCTCTATTTCACCATCTCATTCTGACTCCTTTTGAACCGCTTGGATTTTCCAGTCATTTTAGAATCAAGCATTACATAGAAATTGATAGGAGTACCTTTTTAATATATCGCAATCTATTTCACAAATTTTGATTTGCTAAGTCGAACTGAGTGAATATTTTCAGCATAGTTAGGTCCATGTAATTGTTATGCAAGACGGAAGACTATCATCAATTTAATTTCAAAAGATTGGGTTAGATTTTACAGACTCTTCTTCCTTTTGATTGTCTACTGCTCATTTTATTAAAAGGTGGGTCCGTTTTGGGAAAGATCTAGAGCTACTGGATTCACCTGGCATAATTCCTATGAGGATCAGTGATCAGACAGCAGCAATAAAACTTGCCATGTGTGATGATATTGGAGAGAGATCTTATGATGCCGCAGATGTTGCAGCCATTCTTGTACAGATGCTTTCAAGGCTTCCAACTGTTGGTATGTTTCCTGTCATTCAGATAGCACATGCTATTCACTCGTGTAGGTAGATTTCTTGTTGTAACACGTTGCTGAAGATACTATGCGTCGGAATTCATTACCGGATCTTATTTAGATGATAAGACTAATTACTCATCCTGATAGATCTTTATTGCACCTCGGCATGCACTCTGAGCTCTTGTATGTAACAACTCATTTGCATTAGGGATTGGCTGTCCCTAAATAGTTCATTTTAAGCTTCTTGTATGCATGCTGCCTTATATTTTTCTGACATGGGTCACTCTGACCAGGTAATAAAGCTCTTTGTGACCGCTACAAGATTGAGGCAGATGGGCGCTGTGGTAAAATGTGCGTATGGCAAATTATACCCAAAGGGTGCATCTGAAAGTATGGGTTCCCCTGCAAGGATTTGTTCTATATTTCCATTTTGATCTTTGTTTGTTTTGGTTGCAGATTTGTTCAGAAGCTGGCTGTTCAGTTATTTAATGCGGACAATAACCAAGCAGCATTTCGTATTTTGCAAGATTTCCGAAAAGGGAAATTTGGTTGGATAGCACTAGAGCGGCCACCCAAGTAGACCTGTGCGTTTCAGACCTTGTTCTAGTGCTTTCATGTATATCAGTTAAAGCTAGCGGAAAATTCTTGGAAGCTTCTCTAAATCAACATAGAAGTGCCTAGACGGAAAAACCCAGGAAGAAGCTGTTCGCATCTCATGTAAACATTCAGAAACACCTGCAAGCTAGAAAGGTATATACCACTGAACCATATGGTGTAATTGGTTCTTGAGTTCCATTAGTGTCAGGCTAGTAAAATCATACAGCAATGATGACTTTGGTTTATAATCGTCAGTTGTAACTGTTATCTTCAGACGACTAAATTATAGTTTGGCTACAATTCCATCAGTTGGAATTTGCTGAAACGTTTCAACTTTAGTTATCTACCTGCTGTAAATATGAAGGTGGTGATGTAGACTGTCATTAATATTTTTGTGAAAAATGCAATGAGTAGACCGTGTATATTACAATATAAAATTCCAATTCCAGTAAATTAGATGATATTCGACTTAATCTATGTTCAAAATTTGCATATGTGAAATGAAGGGCAGAAAGGGAAGTAATTCTATTGCTGCCATATTATGTAAAAGGTTATTAGTGTAATCAAACTGTCACATAATGTGCTGTGTTCACTGTGAAATACATGCATGCGACTTTTTAGTCTATTTAAAGAAAAATTTAAAATCACAAATTTAAGAATATTTTTGGTATTGGACAAAAGTCTTCTTCTTTTTAAAATTTGTGTGTCTAGTTAAACACAGCATATAAAAGAATGATATTACTAGGCTTTTAGGAAAGTATACTAAGCAATGGTCGGGTAATATTAGACAAATCGCTCAACAAAAAGAAAATGAATCAGCAGCAAATATTTAAAGGACAGATTATGGTCCTCTTTTTTTTTTTAAAGCAAATATTTAAAGGACAGATTACCAAAGCAAGAAAGTAGAATGGACTATTAATCTCATAATATGCTGGTAATAATCAAGTCAATAAGGTCAAATAAAATAAAGGCTAAGGAACATTTACAAAGAGTATTAATTGTCGCTAAAGATCTGCATGACAATTTAATTTCCACTCCTCCTTGTGAATTATTTTCCTTCATTTTTTTTTTAGCAGGGATGTATATTTAGTTTTAATCTAAACCTTCAGGTTATTGAAGTAACATCATTTTTTCAAGTCTAGTAAAATCATATAGACATGATATACTTGCTAACAAATAAAGTGAGAAATTACTGTTGTAAAAGAATTACTACTACCCAAGTCCTCATGATAATCATATTGCTATCTCTACTTCCTTTTTTTTGTTATTAGATGAGTCGAGGTCAATATTGTAAAAGTAATGATAGTACACGTAATGTACCACTTCATTTAACTATTAGTGGTAAACACGAGCACAAACCAAACATGGATGGATTTATGTATTGTCATAGTGAGTGCGCGCGGGTGCATATTCGCTTTCCACTAAAACTATATATATATATTCCTCTGTTTTAATTTATTTGTTTAGTTTCAAGTTTAAAAAGTTAAAGTAAAAAAGTCTTAAATCTTGCAGTCTTAAATTAAAGATATGTGGAATGCATCATAATGTCTTTTAATCTTGTCACGTGGAAAATTGAAATTAAAACGTCCGGAGACATAGGTACACTTTTGATGAGAACTAAGGAGTGATTAGATTAGAGTAGGTATAGTGTAATGGAGAAAAAGGTTAAGGAAAAATAAGAAACAAACATTGAATGAGAGATAAAGGAAGTTGTTTGCTTCTTAGTGGTTAAATACTGCATATTAATGAGCCAACCAGATAACGCGTACTTATTAATCAGATCATCCTTTGATGCACCTAATTCTAAAGAAGCTAGCTACTAACTTTAAAAATAATCTTAATCACAATCATAATCATAATTCATAACAGTCTTTTGACAAGTGTTGATTTACGAATAAATTTTAATCACTCATTCTTCGAGCTCCTGCACGTTTCTATATTTTTATAGCTAGATTATAGATGGACCAATAGCAAAAGCTTCAAACTAAAAAGCATTTTATGTTGTTTTTGTTTGTGTGCGCCCTAGACAGGGCACAAATAAAACTTCTGTTTTAGCATGTCTTAAATTATTTTTTTAAAAATAAAAAATAAAAAATTAAGCTGAAAAAAGAGAGTAGGAGAAAATGAAAAGAAAATTAATTATGGTCCATTTCTTCAGTAATTTGGTTGGAAAGAAAGGGAAAAAATTGGGTGTAAGTATACGTTTTGTATCGACCTTTATATACTTTCCTTGGTCCATTTTTACTTGTTATGGCTGATTATTGTATGTTCTTTAAGAAAACATTATATGTTTGTGCAGTTGGTAATTAAATGTTTGACAATATTACCAATAATATTCAAGAAAGTGGTTGTCTTATATTTGTTTTACGCATTAGAAAGAAGAAATATGTATAATTTATGGCTAAACAAAATAATCCACAATTATTTTTTAAATGATTTGATTATATAAACATTTCTACTTTATATCATTACTAGAAGTTAAACTCTTAAAGACACAAACTATTGAGAAATCCTTTGTTTTGGGACATTTTGTTGGCTTACTAAGGAAGGACAGAAATATTTTCTTACTCTCTTTTAGTCTAAAAGTTTTACACCAATTCCAAGAGTGGTTGGACATCTATGGTAATTAACGGTAACATTGATTATCATAGACGGTCGATATACTTTTGTACAGATTTTTTCCTCCTATTTGAACTTATTTCCATAATCCTTTTAGTTGCTCCCGAGATGAAAGAAAAGATTGACAATTTTTCTTTTAAGAGCTATCTCCCCAATTATATAATAAGTTAAACTAAAGAGTCAAAATTTGAAGTTTATGAATTTAAGATTTTATTTTTTAAAAATTATTGAGTTTTAAATTAATAATTTATACACGTTCAAGAATTTCTAAAAATGAATATAAATTTAAATCAAAGTTATTGAGTTCGGTTAAATTTATTACCTATATTGATGCTTAAAGAGCACCAAGGGAAGCAATGACCAATTAGCTTCGTTCTATTTCGAATTATTCTTGCATTCCACTTTCTTCGACTTTTCCTTGTGCTTACGTCCGTATATTTTGTACATTAGCAGAGTAAAAGTTAAAAAGGAGTTCAACAAGTTTTTCTTTTGATGCTAACAATTTATTATAATTTGATGAAAAATAACATGTCCTAATTTATGCAGCGTTTTTTAATATTATTTAGAGAGTCAAACTTGCTTATTTATATTGTGATTTTTTCATACTTTTTTGAATATTTTGAATGTCAATTATCGTGACTAATAATATTTTATATACTTTCTAAATATGTAAATGTTACTCAAAAAAACTTAAGGATTTCATGTACAAATTTAAAAATTTAACTCTCGAAGTTCAAATTAATATGCAACATGAATTGAAACAGAAGAAGTAGGTTAAATTGATGATGTAAAAATTCTTTATACGATGTAGGTGTATAACTTAAATCCAAAGTTAAATAATTCAGTGGCATCAAAAGTTCTGCTCCTGCGCTTTGCATCATCCAATAGATCCCCCTCTCACAACTCTAGCCAAACCTTTTTTTTAATTTTGCTTTTTCATAGTTAGGACTTGGGAGTATAGACAATTTAAAAGGAAAACCATGATCATGACACTATTATAATTGGAATTTGGAACTCATTATCACAGTTCAATTGTTTCATTTTATATGACTTTAGTTTTTTGTTATTAATTCATTCTCAATAGAATGATACGTTTCTGTTTCTATGTTTGGAAATAATTTAATATATATTTTGATAAGTGACATGTTTAATACTACAAATCCTAAGTTTTACTTTTTTTCTCTTAAATTTTAAGACGAATCAAACACCTTGACAATTGAGGAAGTAGGATTTTTGAAACCACTTGTCTGTTGTACCTGACCAATTCTCTCTCAAGTTGGTTACTACTTTTTGTTTCTATAAATTGAACCCTTGCCCTTTCACTTATCTCTATCATATCATTTTTTGGTTTGTCAATACCAAAAAATATTTAGTAGAACAAATCCTCTGTTTTGTTTTTCTGTTATAAAAAAAACATGGGGTCAACCTCAACTCTTTGTGAGGGGCTGCAATCGTGCATGGAGCCACAATTACCTCAACAGCATGTTGTTGTTGTAATAAACAAAGCATTGTGCTATAAAAAGGCAGAAGAGAGTGATTTGCAAAGTCAAAAGAGGAATGCTGATAACAACAACATTGGCGGGGGGTGGAGTTTGATACAACATCTTTCTAACCCAAAAAAAGATAACGAGGAAAAACAAGTGTACGTTCATCCTCTGGTGAAGCGCTCATCAAACACCCTTAGCATTAAAAGCTTGGAGATGTGTACTGAGAGCTTAGGGAGCGAAACAGGCAGTGATATTAGTGAAAGCATAGAGGAATACTCGTTTTTCTTATCAGAAAGTGACAATAATTCTCGACCATCATCAAAATGTAGAGAAATTGGGAAAAAACATACTAGTAACAAAATACTAGCTGATTTTCCTCCTCCTCTCACTTCAATTAATTGTGTTCAAGTAAGGCCTCATCGCGAAGGTGATCGTTTAATCTTGAAAGCCACCACTATCACTACCCCCAAGTCTTGCTTCAAAGCAGAACGCGTCGATGGGAGACTTAGGCTTTCTTTCTGGAACAATACTGAAGCTGAAGCGCCAGACGTTGATGAAAGTGATAGAGAATTACTAGGTGAAAATGGATACATAAGACCAAGGAAGTGCAAGGAAAATGGGAGTAGAATCAAAGGGATACCAACTTGGGAGCCATTTTGGGTGGCCATTTCCTAAATGCTTTCTACCTAATTGATGTTGCTACTAAGTATTATGCTTTCATTTTGTATTTCTAACGTGATTTTGTAAGCATAGATATTAATTATGGTTATTATAAATCATATATAGTGCAATCCATTTGCGGTTGCTTAATATGCATTAATTTTGGCTAGTAATACTCAACTTACTCTATTATATATTCATTGCATGCTCAAGTTTGTCTATAAGTGATGAAGCTGTTTGATTAATCACCAAGTTTAAGAGAAAAAAAAATAATTAAAAATTGTGTCTATAAATCATTTCATAAAGGATAAAATAAGAAGTTTAAGTTAAATGGCTATTACTAAATATGGAAATATGTTTTTTTTTTTTTTGTGATTGAATAAAAAGAAAAAAATATCACATAAATTGAGACGGAGGAATTCAATATTAAAACATATTTGAGGAGTATTTCAGGTGAAATAATAGTCTTACTTTTTCTTTTTTTGAACTTCAAGTGCCGTCCAAATGCCAACTAAGTGTTGTTAACTGCAGTTTTTTGTTGACGCAGGGAGGAGAGTTTATAAAATATTTGATGGTACGTGCAAGTGCACTTCCGTACTTCAAACTCCTATTTGCATTAAAAAAAAACACACACACTTTATGTGAAAGATATTTAACTGAGCTGGAAAAAAAAGTAATCTCTTAAATAATGTCAAATATTAAATTGTCTCATTCCTATCAAAATAAATTTATTGGAAAAAAGTGTCTCATGGAATAAATAGAGTGGTATATATAAGAAACGATCAATAGAAGTATAGAATCAAGAAGCATAAAGAAAAATTGTCCTTTTTAACTTTGGGGGTTAATTTAATATTGTCCTTTCAATACACACTTAATCAGTTTTACTCCTTTATATTTACAAAAAAATTGTTTACATAATGTATAAATTAATACACAGTAGGACCATTAATTATGTTTCTTGACATTAGCTGGTGAGAAGCGTGTGAGTTTGTGTTAAAAAAGAAGAAGTGAAAGAAGCATAGTGAGAAGATGATTTCTTCTGTTTAAATATAACTGGTTCCAAGTATAACGGAGATCAAAACTGCTAAACCTATAGTAGAATTTAATTAACCTTTAAACACAAGAGAAGGGAGCCCGTTTGGATTGACTTAAAAAAAATAGTTTTTAAGTCAAAAATAAAAAATCAAATTTTTAAGTCAAAAAATAGAAAGTAGGGGCAGTCCTACTTTGGTTTTTGAGTTATTTTAAGTTATTTTTTTACTTTGCCAAACACTTCTCAATTTATTTAAGTCATTTTTGACTTATTTTAAATTATTTTTTATATTTGTCAAACACTTTTAGAAGTCAAAAACTAACTGATCAACTTTTAAGCTAATCCAAACCCCCTCTGTTTCTGTCATTGTCTGTTAAGGTTTTTTTTGACGATAAAGGAAAGTTATTTTGAAGAAATAGATTGCCTAGAAAGGGAAAAGGCCTAACTGGTGGTTCCACTTGACTATTTCCAAAATCCTGTCATTTTGTTGCTCCTTCAAAATCAGCAGCTTAATAACTCCTCATTAAGCATCCTTTCATAGGGTGTATTAACAAGAATGTTTGGTTCTAAATCTTGCTTACCTTCAACTAATATATTACTCTTAATATTATTTATACACTTTATTCTCTACTATTTTAATTTTATACATAATAAACCATGTCATTAACAATATCAATACTTTCCTTACACTCATACACCTTATTCAATGTTATTCTTGATAACACTTTGCATGCTAGCTATTTTTAGTGCATCAGTCGATAAAAAATAATGTTAGCATAACTAATCCAACATATATTACTAATCTCCTTATTAGTTGTCTTCGAAGCAAATGATCCCTAAGTAAAATCTTAGTTCGTTGCACTTGGCATTCCCATCATAATCCATAGTAGTTACACTGAATCTTTCTTACAAACTTCGGTTTTCTTTGTTTGTTTTAGGAGACATATCTAAATTCAATTTACGTTGGTTTATTTAAAGTGTCTGCCTCTATTGAGATTGGAACATATGACTTCAACTGTGACTAGCACTAGCTAGTTACTTCTTTTATTTGGTATATTCAGAGATATTTAAAATTTATGAGTTATGATTTAAATTTGTATTATGTAAAAATTCTGAATACGTCACTGTCATATGTCATATGTCATTAGGCAGAGGTATCCATCCTATATCAGAACTTAAAGGGACTGCTGGTAAAAAATGAAGTGGTCCATCTACATATTACTCTATGAGCTTTACTTCAAATTACCAGAAATGAGAAAGGGAGCAAAATATGGAAGTTTGATCTTATTTTTGCACATGCTATAATTTGTGCATGGCATGTGAAGGCTGCAAGTATTGTGTGTGCTCTTGAGTTTCACATGAAATTAATTACCCAATGCATTTGCATTGAGTACCTCAAAGACACTGCAAACAAATTTCTAAAATTGTACACCCATCACTTCCATACTTTTCCCTTCATCTCATATAATATAAGATAAGGTTCATTCTTTTCAGACCTATAAACTTTCTAAACTCTACAAAACAGTAAAATCATGAAACTTCATTGGAGGAGCTCCATTACAACACAGCTCTAGAATATGAGCTTATTCTTCTGCCCTATCTAATACACTTTTATCTCTTTATATAGATGACTCATTATCTAACTAACTTCACATTAATCACGTGTTATATCCTTCACTGCATCAATAGCCTCTAACCAACTTTATAACAAACTAACTGATTCTAGAAGGTTCTTAGTTGGTTCTATTAGTAATTCAATAAGACCCAACTTATAATATCAAAATGGGTTTATTATATTATAATTTTTGAACCCCGAGAAGGGAATAGGCCTTTAGGGTAATGTCGGAGCCTCTGCCTAGCCCACACCAAGGCGAGGCGGCCCTTTCGGCGACTCAAACAGCCGGTACGCTTTCCGGCTCAAACGGGCGGGGCGGCTACTGGATCACTCCAGTGACCCTCTGCCATCCGTTTCGAGAGAAATTCGCAGCGGCTATCCTCTAGTGAGGAGAATTGATCCTGGGTCTCCCACGTGGGAAACCACTTATCCAACCCTTGAGGGTTTATTTGTTTTATGGCTTAATGATACTATATACTAACGTCTAACTGGATCAGAGGAGTAAGAAAGGATTTGAAGAAAAAATAAAATTCAGTTTGTCAAAACAATTAATACAGGAAACCAGTGGATCAGTACTAAGTTGTGAAAGATGAAAAAGTTACTTCTTCCTCTCGTTTTATAATTATCTGAATTTTTGTAACATTTGCCCAGTGTTTTACTGGAAATGAAATAATTAAACAAGATGCAGCCACAATTTAAAAGCTGTCGGATCATTAGTTTCCATATTTAAAAGTAAATAAACAATCGAAGGGAGAATTTTGACTAGTTAAGGTCATAGATAAAAAATGGATAAATGCATGTTTGATATATAAGTAAACTGGCGGTCTATCATGAAACTTTAACGCTACTTATTTACCACATAAAATATTAAAGTCTATCTAATTATTTTCTAATTTGTTGTTGTGAAGAGTCCCAACTCAGCTTTTTAAGAGATGTGTTGGTCTCTTTGAGTTAGATTCGGGCTGTATTTTTGTTAAGGTATCAAAACATGATCCATCTCAATTCTTATTTCTAATATAGATTGATCACACACCAGATATTCAGTCTTTAGCGCGAGTGTGTATGTGAAGAGTATCTGAATTGGACGATCTTCACTTCCTAATCAAGTTAGAACTTAAAGATTTATTTCTTTATCAGTGGAAACATAATTTTACGTGAAATATGACATGACACCTTTTGTGATAAAGTTCAAACTCTAGAAAAAGTTGAATATGTTAGCCCTCGTACATATTCCATGAGGAAACAAGTAGTAAATTAAGCGGAAGATAGGTAAAAAGTATAGGATCTCATATCTAGAGAAAAGCTGAACAAATCTGCAAGTTAATGAATAGGAGCCGACGCTTTTTCTTTGGCGTTGGCCCAATTCAACAGATTATGGTCTCAAATCCCCACAAACGTGTCGACTTATGGCCCAAAGTTCTCCCACCATTTTTTCTACTTTCTAAATTATTAAACACACGTATCGCCTTCCTATTGGCCAACTATTTCTACTTTCTCTCTCACACACTGACTCAATATTGATTTCATTGAAATATAACATGATTTCTTTATGCTAATGTGTATCATAGCTAGGGAGGTTCAATTCTTTTTTATCATTGCTTGTATCACATCAAATGCTTTGCTTTCTACTACACTACAAAATTTTATGTATTAGCAAAATTAATGTATGCATTAGCTTTATGTATTAGTAGTATCTTGTTTGGTGTATTTTTTTCATGCTAGATATTATTAATGCTTGCATTAGTTATACATTCTATTGTGTATTAGGGAGTGTATTACTAATACCATGGATTTCTAGGTATCAGTAATGCAAAGGGATTTAATACATGCATTAGCATTTTAAAGACACGATTACCCCTTAAAACCCCTTCTATATCTCTTTCACCATAATTGTGGAGGATATTTTTATACAATACATGTTATTTTTAATACACCAAACCAAACAATGCATAAGAAATAATCTATGTATAACTAATGCAACCATACCTAATACAAACATTACTAATGCAAGCATTGATAATACACTCTATTTAGCATTATTTTTATATACTCTACGAAACGACCTCGAAGAGAATAATAATTCAAAGGGAAATCCTAGGACAAAGATACGATAGATCTCCAGCACTCACGTCACTTCCGAATGTATTTGACACCTTCAACTTGCTTTCTTTCCCCTCATACATTTAGGGCTCATTTGATTCGTCCGACCAACCATAATAATCTTGAGATAAATATATCATGGTATAGCATTCCATTTTTCTTTCTACTCCGGATTTTGATATATTTTGCTAGAAATGGAACTAAGATTCTATGTTTATGGGTTTTAAATTTAAAAAAAAACACTATTTACTAAGTTTTTACGTATTAGGTGATTTTTTAAACACAAGTATAAGGTTTGATTCAAAATGATTGAGTTCTATTGAATTCATAGAAGAAGTCTAGCTCTGCCTCACATTTCAAAATCGGATTTTTATAAAACTGGCCTGTAATATTATTTTTATATCATACTCAATGTGAAATAATTGATAACAATCTCTTAATTACTAATCACATGATATAAAAACACCAAAATAACAGATACCTAAAGAACTCTCCAAAAGTCTTTAAACAATGTACAAGCAAAAATTAGAAGTAGAAGTAAAAGATTATATCAATTTATCTTGGTGCAACCCAAACACATGTTTCTAGTCTAATTATGGACTAAAACATAAAGTAAATCACCACTTAATAAACTCGTCATTAATTTTTTTACTTGTATTATAATCTCGATATTATACTAATTTCAATAAAATTTGTTGACCATCCAAACGACCTCTTAAGTTGTAATAATTATATATAAAATATACTACAAATATAATTCTTACACTATATTAAATGAAGTTCAATTGATTGTAGTGAAAATTACGCGGTTAAGCAAATTTATACTACTTAATTACTCATCATAGCTATAATTTGCTATAATTATCACTCACGACTAATATTAACCATTAATTACGTGGGCTGACTTCGAGTTTGTATAATTAGTCATGTTTGTATATGTATAATTCACCACATTTGTATAATTCACAACTAACAATTCTTTGTTTGATTTGTATTTGTATACGATGGTTTGTATTTGTATATGACGATGATTTCCTTTGGTTTTTCAGTTTTGTCATCATACATTCAATCTTTTTGTGTATAACTTTTTAAAGTTTGTATAAACGTGTAGTTTTCGAATTTTGTATAATATAATTTATATAATGTAATTTGTATATATTTTGTATAATTGTTTAAAGTTAATATGTTTATGTTTGTATCAATTCGTTATTTCGAGTTTTATTATATTTGTATAATTCTAGACTTTATATTACTCAACTATACAAAAACACGCAAATTATACAAACGTACTTGCGAATTATACAAACGCGATGTGAATTATACAAATTATTGTCCTCTTTCGCTCGCCTCTCTCATCCATCTCCCAATCTCGCTCGCCTCTCTCATCCATCTCCCAATCTCGCTCGTCTCTCTCCTCCCTCTCCCAATCTCGCTCGTCTCTCTCCTCCCTCTCCCAATCTCGCTCGCCTCTCCTCCCTCTCCCAATCTCTCTCGCCAGAATATACAAATACATATGTATAATATACAATTATCTAACCGATATACATATACAATTCACCTCTCTCCCACTCTCTGCCCTCTCTCGCTCGCGTCTCTCCTTCGTTTCCCAGTCTCGCTCACCACTCTCCTCCCTATAACATGTAGCTACGAATCGTAATTAGCAAATTATAGCTATGGAGCGTAATTAGACTATTTTTGAGTGACTATATGCGAAAGTTCCTCTCGATTGTAACGGATAATTGCATCTCTTTTTGTTATTATTGTGTAAAAGATTAACACTCCGTGTGATGTCAAAGAATTTGAAAGCATTCGGCTCTCGACAACGCATGGAATGAAAATAAACTATTATGTGATTCTTGTCCAGTACTACTATATTTTATTCTTCTCCGAATATAAATACTTTCAATAAACTCGATAATTGTTAAATATGCTATAAAATGACTCGAACTCATCATATTAGTACAACATTTATGTAACAATAAGACATTCTGAATTTATAGTTTTAAAACAATTTGTGTCCATAAAAGCTTGACATTCGAGGTAAAAATGCGAAGCTTAAATTAAGATATTATAAATTTTAAAAAGGGATCATCTTTTGGTTGTATAACTAAAAAGAATAGAGTAACATCTCTGTGATTTACAAGCTTAACATCTCTGAAATTGACCACAAAGGTCATTAAAATACTAGATTTATGCTAATATTATCAATGAAGAAACTGGGGAATCTCCAAATGCGGCATAATAATTACAGAGAAGGCAACAAGATGGCTCATATATTAGCAACAGAAGATCAAAAAGCGCCACAAAAATGATTGTAGTGAAGTTTTTGATGGAACTTCCACAAGAGGGTTTGCAGATAAATTCACTTGGTGGATATATTATTAGGAAAACAAATATTCTAGTCTGTAGTAACCTAGCTAAACTGGATAACCTAAGTATTTTAAATTCCTATGTATGGCCTCTTCGTAACCATCTACTAGCATGCCACTTTTAGTGAGCACTTTGTGACAGAAATTGCAACAATACTTATGTAATAGCCTCTTCGTATTTTTTATAAATAAAATCTTGCTTGACCTCCCAAACAAAAAAAAAGAAGAAGGAAGGAATGAGGTATTAAAACGGGGAATGTACAATATTGGCAGCTTGCCATTTTGTATAAAATTAGGTTAATGTTCTCTTCAGCTATACAACACATAGTGCTATCTACATTTCAGTAATTTGGTGAAGAGATTCCAAATAATCCCAAACATACAAGCTGCAAAAATTGTATGTCATCAGCTCTGCAGAGAAGAATGCCCCAAACAAATCCAAATTTAATCTTGAAAAGGGGCACATTCCACTCACCATTGGCAGAAAATTTGAGGTTTTTTCTAATCGAGTTCCCTTTCCAAGGTACGCGTCTTATAGTCCATGAGACTGCAAGCGTAGTAGGGTATGAGGTGTAACATTTGAAATGTTGGAGCAACATGGTGACACATGGTTATAAGATCTCTTTACCTGCCACAGGGGCGATTAAGAAGTTTGTTTGGAAAATTCTGCACGAGCCAACTCCCGTTTGAGGAAGGTGGCATATAGAAGCTCGTTCCATGTATCAGGGACACCGGGGAGGCACCAGTGGCTGCAGTCTTGGCGGTGGAGAGGAGCTGGTCCAACCTTGGGACCTAAGTAATACAAAGATGAGTGGCCGTCTCTTCTCTGAAATGTCATCCCTGTTACATTCAATAAATCCAAATTCCATGTTTTTGATTTGTTCTGTTTCTCCGACAGCACATTGATCACAGTGTTATATTCAAATGATGTTTTCAGCGACTCTTGGGATGATCCTATGTTAGGTAGCTTCTCAAGATGACAGTTACCGCCGGTCTTCCAGTCTCCACCTCTATACATTATATCGAAGTGATTCATTAGTTGGTTGTAACTAAGATGTGTATTGAAGCAATGAACTAACTAACTAATCTGCATGTATATTATCATCACAAACAATCTAGAAATAACACCAATCTACTAAATCAATTCAACCAATGAAAGCTAGCTCATGAATTGAAAGATGCAAACATGGACTTGCCATCTGATTATTGGAACTAACGTAGTAACAGGCTGTATGTCCATGTTTGAAATTAGAAATTTGAACATAATCAATGTCACAGAATATGCATGTTTAGAGACGACTTGGGGAAGAGGAGGTCATGAGTTATGACAAATTAGGGTGGAGGACATTTCACCTATTATTTTCGTAAACTGTCTGTAAAAGCTAAGGATACAATTTCCGGTAGAAATACACAGAGACTTGCGTATACACACTGTGCAGTTTGTAAGTTATATAATGTGGTGGTTAGACCAACTATGTTGTATAGGGCAGAGTTTTGGCAGGTCAAGAACTCTTACATCCAACAAATGAGTTGCAGAACGAGGATACTGAGAGTGAAATGGATGTGCGGGCATACTAGGAAAGATACTTTTAGGAACAAAGATATTAGAGACAAGGTAGTTGTGGTCTCCATGGTGGACAAAATGAGAGAAGCGAGGCTGAGATGGTTTGAGCATGTGAAAAGAAGATGCCCCAATATCCCAATGAGAAGGTGTGAAAGGTTGGATATGAGGGGTCTAAGGAAAGGTAGAGGTAGGCCGAAGAAGCATTGGGAAGGTGTCCGGACATGACTTGACACTCCTGCAACTTACTGAGGACATGACCCTAGATGGGAGGGTATAGAGGTCGGGGATTAAGGTAGAGGGTTTGTGGACAGTCAAACGCAATCTAGTTTTCCATACCGATATTATCATCACTATTCTTCTATCTCTCTTTGTGACTTTTATTACCACTAGTTGTCTCCTTTGCTTCGTATTATTTGTTGTTGTAATTGTTCTTTTCTCTAGTTTTTTCATCACTGTATTTCTTTTTCAAATTTGCTTTGAATTATTTTACTTGAGCCAAGGGTCTCTCAAAAATAGCCTCTATTTCTTCACAAGGCAGGGGTGAGGTTTGCGTACACACCACCCTCCCCAGACCCCATTTGTGGCATTATACAGGTTATGTTATTGTTGTTGTACACCATGATTTAACCACTAGAAAAAAACTGAAGGGGTCAACCTTCTCAGCTTCTTTTTAAACTGAAATTACCATTTTGGACTAAATTTCTTCCTCACACTTGTAATATGATGTATTCAGCAACAGATCTCAACAAAATTTATTAGAAGTATGTTTCCTTATGAAAAGTTGCCTTCATTTAACAGATCAAGACCAAGACATACCTAAAGTGAACAGGAGCATAAGTTCGAAATACAATATGTGTCTTGGACATATTCACTTCATGACCTATCCAATCAACCAATGTCGATATTGACCTCCTGTATGCAGTCTCAATATTCATCGTCATATCGACTTCTCCACCTTGTTGAAAGTAACATCCCCTATCAAGTACAAAAATAAATAAGTCACAAGTATATTAGGTTATCAGTAATCAAGATTATGATTCACAAAAGCAACAAACATTGATGTCCAAACTTAAAGTGCTTAATATTAATGCACCACTTATTGGTGGGAAGCAACACATCTAAACAACTTGAGGAACAAAATTTACGTGATGAGGACAATACTTATCTGAAACAATTCTGGTTATTTTTCTCCTAATAAAAATTCCTACAAGTACATAATAGTTGTAGCAGTGTTTAATTCATAGAATCCAACAACAACTACTAATCACTCATACCTCACTAAACCCTTTCAATTTCAGATAGAAGGCCAACCTAAAGACTAAGACAAAAAGGCCAAATGAAAGAGCTCGAACATATTTTAGAGCTTCAATCTGCGGATATTTAAATTTACCACCTTCAGTTCTCCATAGCATGATAACCGTTCAAATTCAAAATCTTATATTTTTCTGTAAAGTAACTGAGTCCATTACTGAACCATTTCAGTCTCTGCCCTGTCAAACTTATTGTGCTTACATATCCACTACTCAAAGTACCTAGTTTAGATCAATTAGATTCACTGCCAAATTTAACATCAGGGCATATCTGACAATGAATGAGGGGAAACCCCATAGGTTTATGCCCTCTCTACCCGCCCATTAGTTCATTTTTCCTTTCACAATGTGCAAAGAGAGCAGAAGAAGAGAAGTAAAGTGCACGGAAGCCGAGGTGCTTGCTAATGGTTATCAGTTATTTGGTCTTCTGAGGCACACTATTCTTTTCCATGAAAAATCCTTGCCATAAAGTAGCTCAACAACTTTGAAGGTTCTGACAATATGTTGCAAATTGTAAATGCTAGTTTTCTCTATGTACTACACATTTAGTGGTTAACTATTTTCTTTATGTTTTACCAATCTTTGCAGATTTTAAATTAAAACAGCTTTTTGAAATGCAAAAATCTAGAAGGGAAATATACTCAACTATAGCAACAATTTGTACCTTATACAACTTTTCGCTGAGTTGGTAATTATGAAAAGATACTAACAGTAGCAGGCTATAATCTATTTGTAGTCACTCATGAGGACTTTGAGTTCTTAACACAAAAATATAATAGAAAGTGTTCCGGCAGATTCATTCTATCAGTAAACAAGCAAGAAAAGTATGGGCTTAAATTGAAAAAGAAAGAAAAGAGAGCTTACTCTCTAATAGTTTTCTCATAAATCCACCAGTGACCACTGTTGAATACCAAAACATCTGCCCCTTTCCATTGAGCAGAGCTCCAATCCATTTGATCCAGTCTCAAAGTCAATTTAACATTTCCGGGAGCCCCTGAAGGTGGACGACCTTGAAACACTAGGAATGGAGCTCTATAGTACTCAATAGTGCAGTTGAAATCCTTGAACTTAAAAATCAAAAAACCCATGTGCTTCGTGATAGGATTTCCATTAACTTCATATATCTTGGTTTTGTCAGGAACTGCAGAAGATAACATGCAGAGTAGAGACTCCCACTGGTTTCTTCCAATTGAATCTCCAACAAACACAACCCGTCTGTTTCGCAACTTTTCTAACATAGTTTTTGCATCGAATCTGCTTAAAAGAGTCATTAGAAGACTAAAATTTGCATTCAATAATCATGGAAAAGATTATGAAAAGCTCTCCCCTACTAAGCACAAAGTCTTCTCAAGAATAACAATGAAAAATTTAAGCATCAAGCTAACAACTTTAGACGATGCTCAATGAGAGCCAATGTAGTAAGAGTTAAGTTCTATACGTTTAACAAACCATTAGATAAAATTGAACGAGAACCTGATGTAACCACTCAAATTGTTTAACAATATTGTGTACTGTCAGTGTATATAACTAAGTTCACCTAGTAGTTCAATGATTAAAACCTTAATCAGCTAAATTCAGTAGCAAATGCTATGCAAGAAAAACACATCATATGAAAGCCTAAACTGTTGAAGAAATCCTTTCACTTTATTCTGTCTT
The DNA here is from genome assembly GCA_029582245.1 of Solanum etuberosum. Taxonomy (NCBI): domain Eukaryota; kingdom Viridiplantae; phylum Streptophyta; class Magnoliopsida; order Solanales; family Solanaceae; genus Solanum; species Solanum etuberosum. Next base: position 9,420 of record JAJONR010011684.1, on the reverse strand, counting down.
AAATTCTTTAGTTAAATTATCAGCAGAAATTAAACACAGTAGTCACTATCAGAAGAAGAATTAACCTGGGCAAGTTGCAATCTTTAGGTTGCCAACGCCATTTAGTATAGAAATTGTCAGGCCTGCCATTCTCAGAACAACGAAAGCCTTCATCCAAGAAATTACAATCCTTTGATTCATAAAGTGGATAACTTTCATCCCAAACCCAATTTCCATCGAAAATATCACAACTTTCTGCACCTTTTCCCAAGAAATCAACTTTTTCACTCTTGTTATACGACAAAGATGATCCATTTATCCCAATCCAAGTAGCAAACAAGGATGGCTGATGCAACCGAGGCACTTTGTTCACTGTTCTATAATCCAACAAGAAGAGACACAAGAATACGCAAACAGTGAAAAAGAAGCAGCCAAGAACACCTGGTGAAGGCTCAAAAGGCTTAAACCCCTTGAGTTTCTTGAAAATCTTCGAGTTGAAGAATCTGGGAGATGGGTTTTCACCCATCTCTGCTTTAGACTAAAGAACTGCTAGTGGGTGTAGAGAGAAAATCCAGTCTTGGGATGGAGAAAACAAGACTATCAAAAGCAAGTCTTCGAAAACCATAAAAATTGAATTTTTTTTGGAGGGTTATTGTTTTGAGAAGATGTGTTCACACATAAATCTTTTAAGTTGAATACAGCTAGGTGGGGTTTTCGTAAAAGAGTTGAGGAAGATGTTGATGATGATGATGAGGTGGGGTCTTGTATGGACAAAATTAAAGACAAACATTCAAAACAAGGAGTAGTCTAAAATGGCAAATGGGGACCAGGAGAAAATGCATTTTACACTTACTGCTTCAGTAGGAGTAATAATTAGTGAGTTTTTAATCTTCTTCTGGTGAAAGAAAAAGAAGTGACTCCTATGTTTTGAAGAAACCGACAACAGAGGGAAATACCAAAGATTTGTAGATTTGTGGCGGAAAAGGGTACAAGGCCGGTGGAACCGCCGTGAGGCTTAAGAGAGAATATATGGGAACGTGGGCTCAACGTGGGATGTCAACAAATTTCACTTCATTTTCTCTCTAAATTCACAAATTTCTCTCCTTTACATGCAAATATTATTTTGAAAAAAATGTACATCATATTTTCATTACATTAATACCACCAGTTAAATGTTGTATGAGCTGGATTTGTTGTTGTTAATTAAATAATTGGTACTGGAGGTTAGAAAGTATCGAAATGAGTATTGATTAATACACCTAATAAAACGAAGACGTGTGCCGTCACCCTACTTAAATATCGACACAAAAAGATTTAATATTGGGAGAAAATTATGCCACTCCAAATGAGTTTAATGCTCAGATTTAGTCGAGCAGGTTTCAGACCTCTGGTAAGACATCATAAAATTTAAATAAAATAAAAATCCACACAATTTTTTTTTAATATTCTGATTTTTGATATTACGATTTCGAGGTATTCAATTTTTTAAACACAGAAAGAATATAATTTAATTGTTTGTACTTTCATATAATATAATTAAGAGCTTTTTGAAAAATTGTAGTCATACTTTATTTTTTTATTATATGAGTATATATCAAATTAAATAAACTATATTATGATTTACCTCATTATAAAATATCAAATTCCAACTTATAATATCGAATCATACGAATTAATTTGATATAATAATTTTAAAAATCAAAATTAACGAACCATAATTTTTAATACTATAAGTCTATAATATGTCCGCCGCTAAATGAAATATCAATAGTTAAAGTTAATGGTCTTTAATGTTTTGTATTTGTTAAAAAGAGAGCTAGGCATTGCATCTATTACTAGCCCCATTTCGTAGATTTGATCCACATAGAGAATTTCAATCTATCTAAATTAATTTTTTTCCAACCCAATGATCATATAAGTACTTTCTTAACCTCAAAATTGTTAAAATGATTGAAATCTCTACCTTAAAGGGTTTGGAGATACATAGAAAATCACTCTTTTATCATTAAGACTAGAGATTTGTGGTGGAGAAGTGACAACAAACTAACAAAGGGTGATGTTAAGCAAGAGCCACAAGATTAATTAGTCTTGTGATGTGATTTATGAAGCCCACAAATCATGGTGTGAAAACATATAGTCATATTCATATCATAATAATTAGGTAGTCTCTTCAACCCTATCTCTGGCTGTATTGTGAAAATTCAGCTAAACATAATACTATAGTAATATTCCAAATTCTTGTGTCTGCCCTCTTTTTTTCGTCTGCTGCTATATGCAGTGTAGGTAGACAAATTTTTATATGATAAATCAACAACAACACGTTAAATGTCAAAATCTCATTTTGAGTATTCATGTATCCTTGAAAGAGAAATATAAAAACAAATCAACCAATAAACAATTATCCCTTGTGGTGATTCTATATAGGTGCAGTTAATTACTTGTCCTCTATGAAATGAAATTACCTCTTGAATTGAATTAAACATCTACCAAATCTTTTTTTTTTAACCAACAAAATACAGGGTAATAATTTGACGGCTAGAAACTGAAGAGAAACAGAAATTAACAAGTCATCATATCCATAACATTCATTGATTATTTATTACCAAGTAAAATTCAAGCTTGGATTTTGGGGTTTAGAACCCAACTCTCAAATCAGTTGTTCTTTTTCGGGAGGATCAACCTGAGACTTGCCTGAAATTTGATCGGCGGCGTCATCGTCGGGGTCGTGAGATGGGTCAGACTTGTCCATGGAGGCTCGGGCTTTATCAAGCCACGGTTTGAAAGCAAGCTCAATCGCCAGCCACCCAAATGCTAGGGCTCCGAATACCACTGCAGACGATTTCAACGAGTTATTCTTCGCCATTGAGACCACAAGCAGCTTGTGCCGATGAGGGTTTTAGTTTGCAGCTTGTGCCGATGATTTGCTAATCTTACTATTCTACTTATACTGTGACCAGAAGAGGAATTAAGATTCTAATTGGGCCCGATTACTTGGGGCCTCCAATTATACGGAAAAGTTTGATAAATAGCCATATCAACGTCTGATATCTCATTTACATTTAAAACAATTTTTGACAAAAACTAAAACATGGAATAATTTCACAACTCAAGTGTGGAACCCAAGAATAATTCACTGAGGCTTAAATTTTGCTGGAGTTTCAAACCCCAAAAACGATTCATTTGATTCAAAAATTTAATGGGAGTTTCAACGATTCCTGGGTTCAATCCTTATATCACTGATCATCAAACTTAATATTTATTTCAATTCCCAATTTGGTCCAAATGTAATAGTATGCCACTCTATTCTGAGTAGATGCAAAAGTGACCAATTTAGGTGAGTAACTTGACGAGGCAGAACAAAATTGAACGCGATACGAAAGTAATGTTAGCAGACAATATGATGCAACGAGATAACATGCTCCTGACTTCAAAGATCCAAAATAAATTGTTGCATGAGATCCATCTTTTTTCTACTGGGAAAAACTAAGAGCAAATCTCTCAATCCGTACACATGTTTACATAGGCAAGACTGCAAAAAATTAGAGCAGCTGGAATGCATTTAGCGGCCTCGACCACGTCCACGCCCACGACCGCGCCCACGACCACGTCCCATAGGCTTTCCTGAAGAGGAACAATCAAAGGAAGAGGTTATTAGAAGGATGTCCAAGCAATAAGGAAATTTAACCATGCAGCCAGAAGGCATAAAAAACTTCTGAACATAGTCCTCCACAATATGACAATACCAGCTGTTGGCTTCTTTGGCTTCACCCTAGATGGTTCTTCCACCAGTAGCGTCTCAAGATTTAAGCTGTCAGGGAGGATGTAATAACGGATGTTGTTACCCCTCACACTCAGGTGATCCAACGTCACTGGATTCTTCCCTTTTAGCGTAATTTTGACAGCCTTCAGATGTGTGTTCATGCTAACATCCACACCTGTAAAAATGTAACTGCCTTTAGAAACTTTAACTCACAGCTCTCAATTTAGCAACTTAAATAAGGAGACAGATTTAATAGCCGCTGTGCCTAGTTAATATCAAAACACATACTGATATGCTCGAATACATATTTCTATATCCCGAATATATCTAGCAATTTTCTGCAAGTATAAGCAACCCCTCAAGGAATAAAAGTCAAAAGCATGGAAAGGACAACCAACAGAGAAAGGGAAATGCTATAGGTCTCAAAATATGAGAACAGGACAAAATATTTACTTTTGACTACTATAGTTATCTAGAACAGAGATAAACTCTGCAATACATAGATGGCTATTTTCCATGCAAATTTGACATTTTCGATGCAACAAGCACAAGGCACTTGCCATAAGAAGCCTATCTAAGTTTGCCAAGGCATCTCTACTGCCAGACAAAGAAGCTACAGTGTGATGGTTTTTTTCAGAGGATAAAGTAATTATTATTTTTTAAAATGTTTAGGTACAAAGCACGCCCGTATATGTATACCAAAAAGCAGAAAGCCTACCTAAAGATATGATGTTCTATCATTCTATGAATGACACCTATCTTCAATGCATAGAGGTATATCATGGGAGCACCAAAAAGAAATTAGGGATAAATGGCTACTCCTCAATTGTAAAAAATCTACAGTACAATGAATTACATATAACATTCACAACAAGATTACAACAACAGATAAGAATTATAAATGCAACACTAGGTGTTGTTGTCATAAAACTTGGGTACAACATAATAAGCTATAAGTTGATTGCACGCTTGCTTAAGCTCAAGCATTCATGCATAGTGAATAACAGTAGTTCGACACAACTTTAGCTCCTCGTCTAGTTGAATTTAAGATGAGTTAACATTGCAGAGCAAAAGTCGGAGTACACAACATCATATATGCCACTTACTTCTCACTCTTTGCGCTAGTTCTACATGCTCAAATATCAAATGCAACCAGCCTATAGCACTCCACTTGACGTGTCTACTCTTTCTGACCTAAGTACCTGGAACTTATGTTGCTCGGACTCTTCAAAAATGTCAAGGGGTGCGTGTCGGATTCGCTAAAAGTAGTGTATTTTTGGAGAATCCGACACGGGTGCGGCATCGAAAGTGAAGAGTCCGCGCAACTTAGCCTGGAACTTTAACCTCAAGCTGGGAAATAAGAACTTACGCACGCCTCACATAGACAATGAAAATCCACAAACAAGTGGAGGCAACATGGTTTTTGCTTATATAATCAACTAACAAGTGTTATAAGTTACCGGTATAGCAACAACTAGGTAATCAAAATTTTATACAGATAAAATTTAATATTGAACATAGGTTTTGTCAATTAGTGTTACATTTGCTGAGATGAGCAACTAATGCACATCTTTGGAAACAAAAGGATGAAGACAACAGGGTTTTGCATAGAAAATAAAAGAGCTCTTGGACCAAATGATTCCAGCATAGAATGTTTCACTTGTAGGGATCTGAGAACAATGGTGGCATAATGATTAGGAACCATGTGCAAGACGACTCAAATTTCTGAAGAGCATTACATTATCGACCTATTCTATCGACAAAATGATAGTGAAGGTCTTACAACAACAACAAAAGAAACAACACCACGGTTTCAAACAAGTTCAGTCCGGCTAAATGATTCCTCATTGACCATGTTACTCTGTTTAAACTTATCTCAGGCTAATATTACACAACATTGAAATAATAATAGCAGTATAAAAAGTACCAAAAATTCTTTATAGTTTCTACTGATGTATCAAAATAATGGTGACAGTTACCCGTGAAAGTTTAGAAGTATTAGAAAATACTACTATCTCAATATGAAGTCAAGAGAGATTCTACTGATCTACCTCCCTTAAGTGAAGCATTGGTCACTGATTTACTTTCCCCTTATGTGGAGAATTGGTTATTCAGTGATTTTCCTCCCTTAAGTGGATAGAAGCGATGTAGTTCAGGTTGTTTGGTATGGTTGGAACAGAAGTAAGACAAATACATTTCCTTTTTCCATCAAAATTCAGATATACTGAAAAATCCACATAGAAGGATACACAACCCATCTACTTTTGCTTTCTATCCCTTTTTTACTTACAAGGAAATTAACTCTTAACCTCTTACTTCCATTCCTCTTAAGCTTCTTTTTTCCACCCCAGCCAAACATAGTTTAAGTTTTAAAGCAAAGAATATATGAATGGGGTTAACTTATGAAAAATATTAAGAAAATGACAAAAAGATGATAAGAATCCCATGTTCACTCCCATAATTTCTTAGTTTTTTGTTTTGTTTTTTAATATAGAGATTTGTATTTTCAGTATACGAACTGTGAATTAATGAAATGGTCCGAATAAAGCAGAACAAATATAGGACACTCATATAGACAAACCAACTAGTTTGGGATTGAGACATCATAGTTGTATTTAAATGCAAGGAATTGTTGAATTATTATAGTGACACTTAAAATTTCTTCGAGTTGTGTAATAATCCAACTTTTAGAGCCACAAAAAAGTGAACGAGAGATGTTATTTTTATTGAAGCAGAGTACAATTAACGCATTAACAGAGAGGAACTACAGTGCTCTAGAGTCTAGACATAAATTACAGTGATGATAGGCAGAAATAGCTCTGCACTTGAGAATGAATTCCTATTGGTATTTGAAAGGAACTTCATAGTTGAAGAAGGACTGAAGTAGAGATAATCTGTGTGAATCAGAGAGGATAAGAAGATAACAAATTCAGAAGGGCAGTGAGAGGAGTAGACAGATTGAGACGGGTTACCTCATATACTTTCTATAGCTTCTCAGCCCTAGCTTCCATGCATTTATGGACATACATAGTGACTCACAGTGGAAGTGAAGGAGAGTGAAGTAAACTATTGCAGTTACCATTCATCTGCTATGAACTAACTTAACTTGTGGCATAAACCAAAGACAGTTTAGAAACTTGCTTTCGTTGTTGTTGCTGCTCCGTTTTTCCACCCCACCCCCAGGAGCCTAGAAGGATCAATAGTGTTCCCATCTATCCTCTGACCCAAACCCTCAACCTACTAGTTGATGTTGGAAGTGCTCAACCACTTGAGCAAAACCTCACTTGTCTGTCATGAGCACTTATTTTTGTATATCCTTTTTAAAATAGTTTGGAAATGCTTTATTTAAGCATGAGAATCTATCGGAAACAGCCTCTTTAACTCTACAAGGTAGGGGTAAGGTTTGCAAACACTTTGCCTCCCAAGACCTCACCACTTTTGGAATTACATTGGGTATTATGTTGTTGTTGTAGTTCAGCAACTTCCATATACCACCCAGCAACTAGACTTTCAGTTAGCGACACTTCCAAATAACTTGTCAACCCAGGAAATCAAATTCATACAAGCACATTCTTTAATTCACATATTGGCGTGAGCAATTCAGCAATTACATACGTGCAGATTGTTCATTTTAGACTTGACAGGGAAATACCTAAATATAGCTAAGAAAGATAGGGAGGGTGACCTGTAATGGTTCCATGAACAACGGTGCCGTTTTTGAGCTCAATTGAGACAGTCTCGTTGTTCAGCTTCATTAAAAATCTGCACAAAAAGGTAAAGTTAAATCCATTGCTAAGTTCACTGGAAAAGAAACTCAAAGAGAAAAAAAAATGAAGATATCGCATGAACCTGACGAGCTTCATTGTTGCTGAAGAAATTGAAGGAAGACACACTAGGGCTTAAGTCGAAGCACAGATCGAACACGACCTCAAGTTTAGGGCAAGGAGCGCCAGGGTTATTCAAAAAACACAAGTTCCTATTATAACGACGTCGTATTTTACGTGCCCATAGCACATGGGCTGCCTCATATAGGAACGTCAATTGGACTAAACGTGGGCCGTCGTCTCACACTTTTTAATGCTGAGAATAAGAATTGCACCTCTTAGCTATGTATTTAAGTTGTATCCAATATTTTTAAACTTTTCAACTTGTAGCCAGTTTGGCAATGAAATGACTCATTTGAGTAAAAAATGTGATGGAGTTTCAAACCCATGAACGATACCGGGTTCAAACCAATTTCCAATTTAGTCAAATGTAGACGCAGTAGTAGACGACTCTATTCTTGGTTCTTTTTTCCTCTCATCTTTCATCATTTCAACAAATCTCTTCCCGATAAGAGAAACAGTACTCACTACTTAGCAATTATTTTCATAGTTTCGTTAGTGGGATATATTGATTTACCGGTTGATACACCCTTTTAGTGCTTACAGATAAACAAATTAGGGGAAAATACAAAATCGAGATTCACACATGCACACGCACACGCACGCGACCTTTTGATTCTTAAGACTAAATTACAAGATGTTGGCGTTATGGAGTTTCATTAAGGTTAATGCAGTAAGCAGAAAAAGCAAAAGGGGCGCAATGCAACTGGAAACAGATGCAAAAGAGATCAATATAGTTCTGTGACTTGACTAGGCAGAACAAAATTGAACGAGATACAAAACTAATGTTAGTAGACCATAGGATGCTATGACTTTAAAGATCCAGAATAAATTGTTGCATGAGATCCATCTTTTTTTCTGCTGGAAAACCAAGAGCAAGTCTCTTCATCCATACATATATATGTTTTTACATAGACAATACTGCAAAAAATTAGAGCAGCTGGAATGCATTTAGCGGCCTCGACCACGCCCACGCCCACGACCACGCCCACGACCACGTCCCATAGGCTTTCCTGAAGAGGAACAATCAAAGGAAGAGGTTATTAGAAGGATGTCCAAGCAATAAGGAAATTTAACCATGCAGCCAGAAGGCATAAAAAACTTCTGAACATAGTCCTCCACAATATGACAATACCAGCTGTTGGCTTCTTTGGTTTCATCCTAGGTGTTTCTTCCACCAGCAGCGTCTCGAGATTTAAGCTGTCAGGGAGGATGTAATAACGGATGTTGTTGCCCCTCACACTCAGGTGATCCAATGTCACTGGATTCTTTCCTTTTAGCGTAATTTTGACAGCCTTCAGATGTGTGTTCATGCTAACATCCACACCTATAAAAATATAACTCCCTTTAGAAACTTTAAGTCACAGCTCTCAATTTAGTAAAGTCGGTAAAAAGATGGATTTAATAGCCATTGTACCTAGTTAATATCAAAATACGTACTGATATGATCGAAAATATATTTATACATCCCAAATATATCCAGCAATTGTCTGTTAGTATAGGCAACCCCTCACAGAGTAAATCAGAAGCATGCTAAGGACAACCCACAGAAAAACGAAAAAATGCGTATAGGACAGTATTTGTTTTTGACTACTCTAGTGGTCTAAAACGGAGATAACTTTGCAATGCAGAGATAGCCATCGCTTCCATGCGAATTTGGATGGTGCATGTCCTATTTCGCACGGCAACAGTTCTCGTTTCTTCTATCACTTCTTCTTTTTCATTTCACAAGAAAAATGCTCTCGTGTTTCCTTCTCTTTTTTTTTTTTTTTTAGGATTTGGGGGGGGGGGGGGGGG